>SZWC01030455.1:0-24350 GCA_023375785.1 Penium margaritaceum | reverse complement strand
ATACATATACATATACATATACATATACATATACATATACATATACATATACATATACATATACATATACATATACATATACATGTACATAAACATATACATATACATATACATATACATATACCTAGATATATACATATACATATACATATACATATACATATACATAGAAATCAGCATACACATGTGTATTTACGCATAGGTTGGTATAAACATGTACATCAACAGGTGCATACACTTATACAAATACATATCCATATGTTTTCAGATGTTCTTGCACATCCATACACATAATCTTTAAGGTACATTTTTATAAACATACCGATGCATGTATGAATATAAACATGAATATACACACAAATATACATACAAATATGCAACTTTATATTTTCATACTGGCTGTTTTGGTCTGATTTCTACACCTTCTGATGAGTGATGTTGTTGATCCTTCGTCTTTGGCAAAAATGAACATTACATGTGTTTTAGCTAGTGAGGTTTGTCTTTCCCATGATGCAAAGTTTTAAATCCACCATACTTGTTGTTTTCTTAACCTGAAGTGTGATTCATTTACTTGTTTTGGCACTATCGGCATAATTTAGAGGCAAGCGAAGTGTTTAGACTTCACTACAAAAGAATCATATGGGGTCCCTTGAGGGATGGTCGATATGACTTTGTCCTACGTAACCGGATCCATGTCGCCATTAGTGAAGGAACCCGTTGTCTTCTTGTCATGGTTAGGTAACCCCATGTATGTCTTCACTGCTTGTGATGGTCACTCTTTGTTTGCCCCTAGCCACGGGATACTTGGACTATCCCAAAAATTGGATACAAACTCTCAACCCTACTATCCGGTGGTCTTCGGACTTTGTTAGGTGGTGAGGAAGGGTGACGTTGGTTAGAGTTGGAATCGTGAGTTGAAAGAACTCATCCCACGATTTCAACCAAAATAGATGCTCTTATGTTACTTCCTTCTGCTCATTTGAGTTTAGTGGTTATGTGGATTTGCGAATTTTTTTATGGTCACAAGCTGAACATGCAATTGAAAAACAAGAGCTTTTACATCATTTGTTCCTCACTACACGCATTTCTTTTACTTTCTTGCACAAATGGCATGCATCATCGGAACAACATTCAACAAAAGAAAGGACGGCTAGGTTTACGTCACAAGTGGGAGTAGGTGAATACGGCTGGATATGGGTGAAACCATTGCGCTCACCCATGCATGTTCACTATGTTTGCATGTACCTATCGTTTTGGACATTGTAGTGGGTACACACTGTCCTAAATGCTGTGTGTAGATGAACTGGGAGAAATGTCGCTCACCCATACCTACATGGGGCCTCTAAGAGAGTTTGACCAAAAGCCTTGGTCGACAAAGCTGGCTGGGTTGCTTGTGCTGAGCGTGGCCGCTCTTGTGCCATGCCTTGGGCAAGGGAACTGGCATTGTGATGCCCCTCTATTTGATGGGAACACGATGAAACGAATCCGATGACACAATGGATCTTGTCCAACGAGGCACATGAGTGAATGTGTGCATTGTCCATCCACATACGGCTCTGACATTGGCAACTGGAAGGATTTTGGAGACAATGCTGACAAAAATCATTAAAAATGTCTTCACATGTGCCAAAATTGATGTTTCACCATCCAAACCGAGCAGTCATGTGTTTGGAAGTTCCACCTAAACCTCGATTCCATCTGCAACCAGCCTCACCCAATATGTTTTGGCATCCGAGACTGGTTGCTTAGGAAGGTGTCGCGGCGATGGTGGAACTAACGAGGATTTTTTGCAAAACAATGTAGATTGAGGCTAGGTGTTGTTGAGATCGGTCGTTGGATGCTATCAGACAGTTCGTTGCGCATTTTTTTGAAGAACATGTGGAGTCCACGAATTGCGGGCCGCCTAGCAGTCATCATAATTGCCGCTCAGAAGACTGGCGCAGCCGCTCAGATCCGGAGCATCTCTTCTAGAACACGGACGCATGTCGAGGTTCCAATGATCGCTACTCGCACGTGATTGGTGTAGACGAGGATTGTTGGGACGATTCTATTCAATCATCCGTGTTCTGTGTGGGGCCCGTTTGGATTTTTGGAGGAGGGAAGCTTTGATTTTATGGGGACGGATCGACGTGGAGTGCCAAGCTAGGAAACCTAGGCTACTAGAAGGCTAAAACCACGCGGACACAAAGTTGCGGTCATCGTTGAAATCGCTCGTTGAGGAGCCCAACAACCGATTTCAACGACACCGAGCTCCACTTGTAGCAACGATTTATGGCTGCTAATGTTTGACTGGGATCCGTATGAGAGATTGTTATGAATTTCCTTTTGTTACATGAGGAGGGTGATGGTCTGGCTTTTGGCAGCAATCGTCTTTGTTGATAAGGTGGCCGCCATCGTCGAATAACCATCATCGCCACCCGCAGCCATGTCTGGTTGCCTCCACATCAAGGAGCTGTTGGAACGATGACACCATGCCTACCGTTTCCTTGAATTCCAAAACATTTTTTAAATCCACCAAAAAGCTCGCGTATTTGCTGCCTAACGCGAATTCCCACACGAAATTCTGAGGTAAAAGAACAGGCCCACATCTTTCAGTTATCAGTGGTCGTCATTTGGAACATCGCAGCTGTAACTTGAAAGCGGTCTGGATTCGCCGGCAAGAAGAATATCCTTTAACCGATATTATGGCTGAGGCTGGAATCGTGCAATGAAGGAACAATCTTCTCTACAAGCCCAGATTTGGCTGATGAGGCTAAAACCAAACTCAATACCCGCCAGCGATCGATTAGGGAGCAGGTTTGCGATGTGTTTAAAAGGTTCTCTGTGAAATTCAACTCCACATTTGAACAAGAAGGAAGCTTACTCGATCACCGACGAGGTTTCTATTTCGTTGTCCAGTCTTGGTTTTCATGCAAACCCGGTTCAAGCCAACAACTGGGTTAGTGCCGGGTCCCTCATGACTGAACTACCAAGCTTGACTCAACCCTCTAACGCCCGCTCGCGATAGACCATTTCCTGGCAAGCCTAAAATCTGCAAGAGATGGAAAAGAGGTTTAAAAT
Source organism: Penium margaritaceum (assembly GCA_023375785.1). Lineage (NCBI taxonomy): Eukaryota > Viridiplantae > Streptophyta > Zygnematophyceae > Desmidiales > Peniaceae > Penium > Penium margaritaceum. The sequence continues at coordinate 21,290 of SZWC01030455.1, read as the reverse complement.
TTTTACGTGGTTTTTTTGCAAATATGAAAGTCTCCTAATTCAGCTTGTGCTAAAAGAAGGCGTGAATTGACTTTCTCAGAAACCCAATTGCCGCTATCTGCAGGTTTCAATCCTCTGCCCATGTATTCGGAACGTCAACGTTATGAGGTACCCCATTCCGGGTATTAAAAAACACTATCCACCCAGTTTGAAGGAATCTGAACGGTTCACTCTGTGATTTAATTTTTAGTTTTCTTTAGCCCTATTTGTAACACTTTGATATGATGACAACCTCCAGCCGGAGTGTTGGGAACGAGTTACACAGTCGGGTACGTGGTCATTGTCCAGAAATTTCCATTATGCGACTTCAGTGGAATCTCTCAATGTAAAAGTCTTATTGCTGCTGAACATTTCTATAAGGCAAACGAGAACTTCCGGAAAGGCGGTGTGGTGTGGGTGGATACCTTGTACGTCACTTGGGGGGCGGGGGGGACAAACACGCGAGCAATTCAAAAATGACACCTGAAGATAGTAGGCTTTTTTAACTATTTCTTTGGACAAGTTCATATAGTAAATATCCTGGAAATAAATAAATCAATTCGATACGGAAACGGGGTCTATTCTTATGTTCATATAACACCCATCATGTCGGGGTATACTGTAATGTGACAGTCTACCCCGCGGGCCATCGCAGGGTTTCTCGTGACTAAAAATGTTGAGACAGGGCTGTTAGTTTGTAATAAAAGACAGGCGGGGTCACGTGAATCGAACAAATCTAACACATCAAGGAGATGGTTGACAATCCGCATTTCGCGGGACTAACAGGCAGCCTCCGGGTTGGAAACTGGTCAAAAATCGTTTTGCGATCGGCTGCCACCCGAAGGGCTGCGGGAGAGCTTTGCGACTGTCGTATCCTGTTCTGTTACGGTCCTGAACCGCTGGTGGACAACGGATACAGCGGATGTCTCAACTTTTGAGCTCGTTCAGTTTTGATTACCAAAACCAAGAAAAAACCCCCCTTGATAATAGCGCAAAAATGCTCGATTGCCTTGGGTTGCGACGAGCGATGCCAAAATCACAAATATCACCCAAGCCCCGTCTGAGCTGTGGTCTGGCCTCGAGTGATTTCTGAGATTCAAAATACATCTTTCAAGTATTTTTACCTGAACGCAACCTGTTACAAATCTTATGGCTGACCCGAGAAAAACTGCCACGGTTGCCCAATAGAGACAGCCAGGTGTCGCTTTCCAATCAGCAAACTTGTACGTCTGTCACCATCGATTTCGACCAGTCATGGACAAGAAAGGGCCATCGGAAAGCAATCCTGATCATCAAGTCGATCTCTTTCATGTTTGGACACTCTTTCCGTGTAGTTTCTTTCGCCTATCAAGATTCTAATGCTGTGTTCCGCAAAAAAAAATTGGTGTTTTGTATCGACCGCCAATGACGTGGCCGGTTCGGGCTGACAGGTTTTTGGTTCGGAATGATACAAATGTGTCGTCCATGTTTGAAGGCTGTATTTTGTCGTGGGGAAGTTTGCGCCCGACGCCACCACGGCATTTTGTCACTACAAAAGGCCGGTTCTTGTCGATACAGCGAGAAAGAATCGATACATTTTGTGAGTCGCAAAAATTAACTGTGATTTTATGAGATCTGACATCGGTGGCTGGGATGGAAAAAGTAGTGCAATCGACGACGCATGCTTGAATACAGGAAAATCTGAACTTTCGGACCTCTCTGGCCAGGAGCACGAAGCTGCGTCGACGGAGCGAAGCTCTGCGAGCCTTGTCCATGGCCCGCAGGACGAAGGGCTCAAGCCCCGCACCCGCAAAACAAGCACGATGCAGCCGGCTACGCCTTTCGTGGAGGGCCGACTCCGGCGGACGCGCTCTCGCCGCTCGTGCGTGTGTACATTGTTTTAGTGAGGAGCTCACTACATTTAGGTTTCGTTCTCTTCTGGCTTCCGAGAAGTGAAACTAAGTTCGGCTCGAAGGTCTTGGTGGGTAACCACGACATTCCAGTTTTTTCGGGTTGTCAAGTCTCTTCTTTGAGGGGTCGCGCAACCTCCTTTCATTTTTCATTCGAGGCTTGACAGTTGGCTGCTGATGTGGAGTGTTTTTGTTGTCGAGGAGCAGAACGCATCTAAGAGTCCTTGTTTCGGCTGTGATGAATTGAGGTTAAAAATCCAAATGAAAAAAGATCGGCATTCGGCTGCGAGGATAGTGAAAAGGCATCCTCCGATCGCAACCGTATTCCCTTGAAACGTGAGGACGGGGGAATAAGTGCAATTATCTACTCATTACTCGGATCGGATGACGACAGAGCTAAATTTGAAATGTTAAAATTTAAAGCGTCATGAAAGCGACTGCCAATGCGAGGCAGTCAACCCTCGTTGGTTTTCAAAAGTTTCTAGTCAAGTTGTGAAATCTGCGTGGAAACCACCTCTCCAAGCCATGACAGCGACAGCGGGAACAAGGAGTGTTCTGAAAATTTTTGTCTATATGTGAAGCAAGCTGTCATCCGCCGGCAGCAAGCTTGCACTTGTCTGTTGCTCTGTACGGACGTGTCTTTCACTACACGATTCGACACGTTCGTGCATGTCTGTGTACGTGCATCGTGACGTCAGCGAGCCGCACATAGTTTCACTTCTCGGCAGCCAGAAGAGAACGAAACATTATTCATCCGTCGTGAACAGGTTCGACTCCGGCCAAACCACAAAAAATGGTTCCAAAACACGGCAAAAGTTTCATCCACGCGGAACAGTGGTGGAAATCCTATTGGCTTGTCATGTGCGAGGAAATACGCAATCAAAATGGAGATTCGACGGTAGTAATGCTTCCAGCAATGCCGTGGCTGGGAAACCAGCCACGGCATGTGTGCGGGCGGTTTTGCAGGGGGCGTTATAGCTAAAGTATAAGCGCAAGCATCGACGAAGACCTGATATATCCGGGAATGACATATCATGTCCTTCCATACCCCGAAGATCAAAACCGAATCCAGGCATACCAATTTGATGTCCATGCTCAATCGGAGACTGAAGTGAACAATCGAGCAAAGCAATGGGGGTGATGTGTGAACCCCCTCCCCCCAACTTCGCCCTCCTGCAGAAACACGATACAAGAATAGGCCTTTTTTCTTTTCTTTTTTAACTTGCAAGCCCCAATTAGCGGAGTTAAGATTTTCTATATTTACTTAAGCGTAGCCCGTGCAAACATAAAACCTTACATCCGAATATGGGGTTTTTGTTTCATTAAAAAAATGAATGAATTCTAATCATTCAATCAAGCTCAAGAAAAAACACCTTTGCCAAAAACGTTTTTTTAAAAAACAAACCCATTTTCATCCATGAAAACCATTTTCAAACCCTACCCCAATCAACACTTAGGATTTTAGGATGTTTCTCCACGAGCTCCTACTAGGCCCCACGGTAGCAAAGACCCATCGTTTCCCTTTGAACGGATAAGATCTTTTAGATCCCCCTGTCAAAACTTTCAAAAACCTATGAGTGTAAACTCAAAAACCCCTCTATAGAGGGGCTTTGAGATATCTCTGTCATGTCTCAAAACATCAGCATATTGTTTTTGGATTGCATGCGGCTTTGACATAGCATGTACATTTGGATGTGGCGTATATTTTTGGATGCTCACTGGATATAGCGTTCATAAAGAAGTGAAAAGTTCTAGAATTAGATATGGTGTGGTTACATTGCGAAATGAGGATGTGGTCTTAGATATAGAGAATTCTATGGGAGTATAGTCACTCCCTAGTTTTGCCCACCCACTTCTTGGGTCAACCAACTACTTTTTGGATGACTCTGAGTGAAGACGCACAGACTAAGTGACACACTTCTTTTCCACCTGAGCAGGCACATGAAAAAGTAAGGCCAATAAAAAATTGCCCAAATACGTGGACTTTGCACAGAGCACGTTTTTGGTTTCACATCTCTACCTTCAACCTCTTAGAGGACGTCTCGTTCCATGCACCATGCTTGACCCACGCATTTCAAACAAGATCAATTATCTATGATGGAGGTTATCCATCAAAAATGGCCACTTGAGAAAGTGATTCGTCCAAAGCACATAGCTTTGCCTTTCCTTTTGTTATCCCTTGCTAACACAGGTATCAGAAAGCAAAGGCAAGGGTTTGACACATACAAATGGTGCTCCAAGTATAAAGGCTCCCGATTCAGTTTTCAAACCTCTTTGCGAAGATAAAGTCATTATAAGACAGCTAGTTGTCCTTTCATCTCGACAAGCGTCCATCTGGATGACAATGGAAGGTGTCCGGTATAGAGATGTTTGCAATTTTTTTTCATAATTTTATTCGTATGCGAATGGAAACAACGGGGAAACTTGCATCCAAACAGACCCAAAACCAAAGTGGGTGAACTACTATCGAATCATCCATTTTCTTTGAGTTTTTTTCTTAAGAAGGCCCTAAAGGACCCCCAAAAGTGGAACACACTTTCCCACTCACCAATAGCCATCCACGGTACAAACATATAGCTTGGTACGACGCCACTCCTTGCCATGGAAATGGTGTGATTGAAGAAAAGACAAACATAAGGCAGCTTGGGTCAATATCAGCATCTAGCAATCAAGTATGCAACAAAATGCTGCATCATATCCATAATTGTTAATTTGTGAACAAAAAATAGAAGTACATGCCACTCATAATTTGATTGGCGTGATTAGCCACTGCTTATTCACCAATTTTCATGCACACCAGATTTAATGGAGTGAAAACACCCAAGTAATGAAAGAGGATGAACTATCCAAGGAAACTAGCATTTTGTGCACTTGCAAATTCATGTTTCAAGAGTGAACATTATCAATGCTTATTCCAACCCCTTATTTTAGCCAGGATGGGGATTTTTAGAAAATTAACCTTCAAACGACCACATGCACCACGGGAATAGACATGATTGTGAGGAAAGATGATGAGGGATGGTTTTTATCTATGATTTGTACTTGTCTTATAACATGGTCCTACACCCATAATTGTTTAACCATCGCCACGTGGATTCACACACTCATGGACCTTACCCCTGATGACAGAAATTAATGTGTATCACTAAAGAGGCTGTTGGTTAAAGAAGTGGCTTCTTGTCACATATGTTGTTTCTTGTCACATAATTGGTGTTGGGGTTCTGGTGCCTACAGTGACGAAGTCATCGCGTGCTGTGATGCAGCAAGGGGGTCTTTTTGTTCTCCATGATCTTTGTGCCGAGCAAGAAAACCTTGTACTCCAATGTGTAGAAGCGAAAGACTAGGATTGAAACTTGTCATTGAAAAAGACTATCAAGTAGAAGTATGGTACAAGGAAACAACAACAAAACACAGCTCAGCTCAATGCTCTGACACAACCTTCCCCATCTGAGGGAACAACACCTTGCTAGAGCATTAAGGCTGTTTTTGCAAGGGTCTCAGCGTGGTCACCGTACTTTTGGGTGAAATTTCCTCCACATTGTCAAGGTAGCCTCTTCTCCACGCTAGCAGCCACTGTCAGACTTAATGGGTTGTCAGAGGACTTTTGATCCTCTTAGCCAAGCTGGCAGAGTGCTGCCAGGCTTATTGGGTTGATAGAGGGGAACTCCAACAGAGTCCTTCCAGACTTGATCAGCACTACAAAAGCACAGCTGACGCCATACACTAAATCTAGGCTCAACACCTAGACACATCTCCTGATTCAGAGATGAGCAACGTTTAGAGAGGCAGCCGTAGCAAGGTTGCTCCCCAGTCTTGGGCGTAGTCTGGCCACCTCTTCTAAGTAGTCAGGCCTTCAGGTAGTCAGAGGCGTCCACCAACCCAGGCTGGCAGAAGGCTGCCATGCTGACGTGGGTCTTCAGGTGAGACAGCATCTGCACAATGTTGGTCTGAGGCGTTTTCCGGTAAAGGAAGCCTACTGGTGCAAATTATGAGTTCCTATATAGAGTTCTAGTTTTTGCTGGAGTTGTTGGAGTTGATGGTGAAGTTGTCTTGTAGTTACTGGACAAACTGTGTCTAATGTGCTTTTATACTGGGATCCTAGCAAGTGGACCAACTGCCCTGTGCGTAGAGGAAACCACCTGCTTCAAGCTCATAGCTTCCTCCTCAAGGAATCTTTCCTATCCAAGGCACGCAGCTTCCTCCTCAGGGAAGCTTCCTGAATGCTGGCAGTATGGGCGTAGTCCCCATTACTAAGTCTTGCATGTTGCCCCTAACGCATCGCGGTCCATACTCTAAGCTCCGCATTCAGCTACTGAGTCGTGCGGGGAGTAGTTGATGTAGCTGCTGGGTTGTGCATGTGGTAGTTGATGTAATGCTAAGTCGTGAATGCACCACGTGATGTAGAGTGGTCCTTACTCCAGAGCCCTGCTTGCATGTGTTGATGCAAGCGCTCCCAGCAATCTAATCAAGTGTAGCCCCACCGTGACTGGTCTGAGCTAAGTACTCATCAATGCTTTCTTGCACTGCGCAACTACATACCATGCCAGACCAGCAGGCATGCAAAGCCTTCCTATGCATGCAGCACTCAAAAATCCAGGCTCCTTTCCCCCCTTATACTTAAATGCCAGAATTAAATCTTGCTTGTACATTAGAAATTCCCGGCAAAGACGCACCCGAGTATTTACGGATAAGAATCCGTAACTCCGCATACAGACCTCTGATTGTCGATCCGACTGCGCCATGTCAAAACTATCGCAGAGTGCAATCATCGCTCACTCTAACAAGTGGCTGCTAGTGCCACAAGTGGGTAATGGCTAGAGATCTAGAAGCTTGTCACTGAATGGGCTGCCTGACATAGATATAGGCATGTGATGGTAAAAGTCTGAAATACAAACACATGACAAGACTTAGGTCATTGCATGCAATAAGAATGTGAGATTTCAAAAAATAATGAACTCACCATTAAATTTGGAAACATGAATAGATTGAAAGAAATAGCTCATGAAACATAGGGTTTTTCATCGCACTTCTTTGCACATTCCTTTGAGCAATCGATGACAAAAGCCTAGTGATTCACCCACACGTGACGTGCCTCCCACTCCCTATTCTGGCATGGTTCATCGGATATTTATTTGATGTTCTTCACCTTGCATAAAAAATACAAATTTTATCTCTCTAAATCACGGGTTTCTTCCCTTGCAAAGTCATAGCTAGCAACCTCAAGTTTGTACATAACATCATCATCTATGGAACTTGTGGCTCCCACTTCTACTGTGAGTGCTCTTGTAACTTTGAAGGCTTCTTCTGCAATTCTTGTTGTATCTATAACTGCGCTCTGACTGTGTGTGTGTTGTGCCCAACCCCAGCTAGTTCTGATGCCTAGAACAGAAGTTCTCTGACCTCGTGGTCTGGTTTAAAGAATGTGAACAATGTTTTTCACACTTGGACTTGTTACTACTCCATCTAATTGTTAGGGACACTTGTGTTCTATCTACAACAACATGAACTACAGCTGCTTTGACCAGTTTTTCTATCTGAATTTCGGTCAAAGTCCAGATTCAAGCATATCTTTCTACCTTGAAAGCATCCCTAAAACGCTCTAGGTGAGGACGTTTAGAATTTTTTCTACGTCTTCTAGTGGAATCATGACATAATATTTTGTGTGTTGTTTTTGGGCTCCTCCTGGCCACAGTATGTAGAGATGTAGTTTTTCCTCCTCTAGTCTTCACGGTCCCAACAACGACTTTTGGGATGACCTGCGTCAAGTTTTTGGCCCAGCTCTACAAACAACACTCCCTCCATAACTTTCAAAGATCAATTCACTTAAGAAATAGGGAAGTTCGAGTTTGTCTGTATCTCATGTGAGTGTGTCTAAAGTAAAAAAAAAAGGACTACTTATTCCCCATGGCCGATGAAATAGGAAAAGAATGAGCACAAGGCTGACCCAAATCCTTCCACACATCGCACAAATATGTTTGTTTTACTACTTCCACAACATGATTCCTAATGCTTGGCCAAGTGTGGTCCTTCTTCCATGACTTTGGAGTCGTGTCTTGTAATGGTGTTGTTCAAGAGCCAATTTGCAGGCATAGATGTTATTTGGTTGATGAGTTCCTTGCTTAACTTCTAGTGCTTTACAAAAAAAATCTTCTTCCGGGTGTACAAAGAAACAAAGTAGCACAACGGGAACCAACTCCTACACTCTATCATGAACACATTTATTCACTCTACTACATTGAATTTTGTCTGTGCACCATGAGTAAGGGGACAATACAGCCTCGTCCATTAATCCCTCAAGATGCCCTAGATTCTATTTGCTTCCATAAATTACATGGCTACATTGGATAGAACTTTTTTCAACTACTCCTTACACCATTTCCAATCAACATGTAGATCTGGTCTTACCAGAGGGAAAAATTGCTAGCCTCAACGAGAGGGTAAAAGTACCACCCTATGGAAATGAAGATCAAGAGCAGGCCGGTGAACAACTTCCTGAGTATGTGGAATTGTATGTTCATTTTGGGGGAGCATGGGAACACGTGGAAGTAAACTGTACATTTTATGATACATCCTAGGAGAATCAAGGTAACCAAGTCGTGAACGGCTCTGTACGGGCCACAAATGAGCTTTTCTTGAGTATCACATAGCTCGTCTTCTTAGCTACACACCAAGAATCACATCATTGTCATGAGGAATGGGTGAGGTATGGCCATTTCCATGAACCACAGCAATTTGGCGCTACTAGTGGCGGTGATGGCCCCTAGAAGCGGGGCATCATTTTGAAGTGGCCTTGGACCCCAACTATCCTTGATTCATTGAATAACCAAACTCCAAGGGGTATCTTGGACATGTTGGGTCTTCATGGGGTTGATCCTTAGTCCTTGTGGATGATTTATTGTCACATGTTTACCCCTCTGCCAGTCCAACCTTTCATTTATGCCCAATGACCCCAAAATCATACACTCGATAATGATTATACAAATTGAGAACATGTGGTGAGTATCCTTTCAAGAAAAACAGCAAGAAAATACACAATGGTTCCTGGGATTTTCTTGTTATGATCATGTACACAATGCATTTTGTGTACATTAATACAAGAAATTTGTCCAGTTTTGTAGAGAAACGAATTTTCTTGAAAAGGTTTTTTTACAAGTCCTAGGACATCTCTTTAAAAAAATTGAAACATATGCATTTCTACAAGTGAACCTAACATTGTTCTTTCTGAAACATTAAATCATGTTTTTGATATAGGTATTTACGCATAACTATCCTTGATTTTGCTGGTGCCTATCACGGATGATATTCATCTAAATGGGCGACCATGCGCTTGACATGTAAGTAGCATGGTTAAGCAGGAAGCCTCCCATCCCCCGCCCTCCAATCTCAGATTGTATTCATCACTATACAAGGAGGGTGTTTTCTTTATTCCAAATATGTGCAAATATAACGTTTTGCACTCTTGAGCCAATGTACAATACAGCCCCTGATACACTCCTCCAATTTACAAAAGCATTCGGGAGGGGGGAGTGGACTTCACATTGTGTATCTTTGCAAGGCATCAATGCAGCATTTTTGTTCAAAGCAGGTTTTTAAATGATTACATTGCATTCAAATATTGGATGATAATTATTGACCATCACAATCACAATAAACGTTTGCCTCATGTTAAAAAAGAACCGTGTATGCATGTGCATCTCTACCAAGTACACTTGCTGATACACTTGCCAATTACATTTTGCATAGTTTGAGGTTGGGAGGGGGGAGTTTTCCCCACCCCCTTCACCCCCCCTTTTAATGTCAATGTATCAAGGGGGATATACTGAGTAGTGTATCTGGAGGGAGTTTGACTTAGTACAAAACCATACAAATATAATTGTGTACAATTTTGAGCACATGCAAGATGCACCCTCAGTAAACTCCCCTAATACACTTTCCTTGACTGGGGGAATGGGAACAAATCGTCCCTCCCTCTCCCAAAGTTCAAGTGTATTGGGTAAGGTATATTAGGTAGTGCATATAGAAGAATGTCACCTTTGTACGTGTGTAGAAATACAGCTGTGAAAATTTTCAAGTCTATGCAAGATACAATCCCCTATACATCCTTCAACATAGTCACAATTCATTTTGGAGGGAGGCTACCCATTGGGGTGCCTTCTCAAAGCTTGCAAAGTGCCCATAGCGAATGATGAGCGTACGCTAGTTATTAATTTCTCTTTTGTGAGTACTTTCGAGATACCTAGATCAAGGCCCCGCATCTTCTCTTGTGTTTTAAGGGAAAACACACTAGTGTATTGTTTTTTTTCTATGTGCTACAATCCCCTACACAATCAACAAATACACATAAAGAATTTTAAGGGTAGGCTAGAACCAGCCCCCAACCATCCCCCCTGAAATCAAAGTGAATTGCAAGGGTGTATTAGGTAGTGTATCCGAAGGGGGGTCAATTGTTTACTCAATTTTACCAAGACACGTGCCTACATTTTCAAGAGTATGCAAGATACACCTTCCAAGGTGCCGTTGATTAACTTGTAAAGTGCCCATAGTCATTTGTGCGCGTAAAAAAGTTAAGAGTGTATTGCAAATACACTCTTGATTTTCAAAAGTTTACTGGAATGTATAAACTTATTACATCAGGGCTTCCTTAGTGAACAAATGTAATATTGTTACCAGAGAAAATTAGAATGATTTACAATGAATTGTAATTTTTATTATCCGTTAGTCAAAATATATAGTCAATGGTTTTTAAGGTCACATATTTGTGTCTTGTGAATATCTTCAGAGTACATTTGATATTTTCAGCATTAAATTAAGTTCTATAAAAGGACTAAAGTCTAGTATTTTTAGGGGGAAAGGACATGCAATAAATTTTCCGGAAGTATGCAAGTGTCGTGAGCGTAACTTGCTTGTAGTCAATTGTTTTCCCCCCCTCCAAGACACCAAGTGTGTATTTGGAGAGTACTGTGGATTGGATCTTGCATATACTAGAAAATGTACACATTTGTATTCGTGAAATGGTGTACCAAAACGAACCCCATCCATGTACACTTCGACTTTAGAGGGGGGATGCGAGTTGTCCCCACCGCCTCCCTAACGTAAAAACTGTGACGTGTATTGGTAAGTAAAGCAAATAAAAAACAAGAGAATACACAAGTGTATTATTTTGTAAAGACATGAAGGTAAATCCGGTGCATCCATCTGAGTATCTTGACGGTCATGGGAAAAGGAAAACCTTGTCCTCATAATACACTCCCTAATACACATCCCCAATCACTAGAGGGTTTTTTGGGGTAGCAGGGGTTTGCATTCTATAGGGGTGCCATTGTGGCAGTGTCAAAGTACACTCAACTGTTTTGTACAATCTTATAGCTGGTGTTATGGACAAATTGCGAGACATCAGGTGCTTTAAAATTATCGACAACAAGTATCTAATGGAGATGTGAACAAGAACTTTGTTTTCCTTTCTACCAAATGCACTCCCAGCTACACTCATGGAATCCACTCATTCACTTTGGGGGGAGGAGGGGGAGCTATCCTTGTATCCAGAACCCCACCTTTAGTACTTGGAATTGTATTGGGTTGGTTTTTGGGAGAGTGTGGCTGGGGGATCATTCTTTATTGAACCAGTGTATTTGGAGGGATGTGCGGATGCAAAAATATATCTGACCAATTGGATATTCTTTGTTTTTTGTTTGTCTGAATTATATTTTCAGACACGCAGCCCTACAAGGTGCATACCATGACGAATGATGAATTGAAAAAAGTACACAACAAAACATAAAACCACATCAAAATGGGAATACCCATCTGCTCTTGTAGATGTGAAGCTCTATTCCCTCTGCTCTACATGAAATACACACACACACACACACACACACACACACACACACACACACACACACACACACACACACACACAAGGAAACTTTTTGATTAGTACTTGAAAACAATTATCAGCTTACCTTGAGGCCAAAATTGTTTTTTATCTTTGCACACTCAGTTCTTCTCTTCCAAGTATTGATTAGAAAAACATCCAGAAGGAGACCAATTTCACTCTCCACACAGTTCGTTTGTCTTGATGAGGAGTTCATTAACCATGAGTGTTGTAAAACAATGCGCTTTTCTGACCCAGTCATGTTTGTGGCTTATTCTCCTATTAGGAGCTAGGTTGGAGAACATTTTTTTGTATGCCTCAACATGTTGTTCATCCAATCAACGTGAACAGTTGCATGTTCTTCTGGCCTCGCAAGTCAACTTCAAGCCACTTAGAAGGCATCATTTAAGGTCACTTCCTTGTCATCATTTGCCCCTCGGAAGCCTGTCAAGGACGAATGGATTTAGTAATGCATGTTATAGCATTTCAAAAACACCATTCTAAGGCTGACTCTGGCTGGATGCTCGTCTTTGGTCATAAGCATGTGAGAGAAATGTCGCACTCTCAAGCTTTCTGTTCCACAAACAAGCATCCAGACTTGCGGTTAGCAATTGACGGACTGGCAGTTTAGCGCATTGATAGGTTGGTGGGCTTGCGGTTGGCCGGCCGATAGTTCTCCAGGTGATTGATTAGTTTGGCAGGTGGGTTGGCACATTGGTGGGTTGGCATTTGGCAAGCGTGGATTCTTGCAAGGGTTTTCATGTTGGCAGGATTTTGGGCTTTATGCTTCTTGCTTGGCCTGGTGTGATTGCGGGTAGGTACATTGGCAAATAGGTTGCATGGCAAGATGGCAGATTGGTGGATTGGCAAATTAGCAAGGTGGAAGGTTTGCCACTAGTAGCTTTACCAGGCAAAGGAATTCTCTTTATGTCAAAGTTCTCAATTTTATGAATGTAAATGTTGCAATGTTTTATGTGAATGTTGTGAATATTTTGCAGTTTGTGTGATTGTTTCACAATCCTCTCTTCTCGTTACTCCATAAAATATCTTGAAAAAAGGGTGATAAGGTCTTGGACAATTCTTTGATCGAAGGTAGAAACTGAAGGACCATGAAGGTTTTAGTGTTTTTGTCGAGTGTGTAAATGCACAACCCATTTGACATATGTTTAAGATACAACCCCTAGGACACGTGAGTGGTCTAAAGTTGTTCAAATCCTTTTAAGAAGTGTAGTATGTGTACAGCCTCTTGTCCATTTTTGGAATTCTTTCTACGCCTGTGACCATGGAAGGGAATGTTGCAATGATGAGAAACATGCTAAAAGAATGTAGAAGTTTATCTCTTGGCCCAAAGTGCACTCCACCAAGGCCATCGATATGCACTTCAGTCTGCACCCTTCAGCGCATATTGACATATTACTGTTGTCAACCTGGCCAAGCGCGCCTTGAAGATGATTGCATGTTGAAGGAACTTCCTCCAACACAACCTTGTCTATTCAAGAATCCTCAACATTTCAACTCTCTCTATGAGTAAAATTCTATGCAACATTGCTTGTTGTAAAATGCTTGGTACCAAGATTCTAGGGGTTGATTATTTTGCAAACAAAAAAATACATTGAATTTCTATGACAAAACTCACCCCTCAAAGGAGGTACATGATGTGAAATTTGGCATATGTTATGGTTATGCATGACATTTTCTAATGTCAAGAACCACGTCGATTATATTACTTTGTTGTTGCTTCTTGCTTTTATTTCTTATTGTTGCTTCATCGTCTTCAGAATGTACTCATGCATATACACCATTATCTGAGATGGACAAGACCATGGAACCTTTTTTTCTTCCACAGCAATTGCCTTCACACACTCAACATTTTTTTTGAATGTTATCGTTATCATGTAACGGGTTTTCATTATTGGAAATTCATGGGATTTCAATTCTTACTCCCAAGCCTCCACAGTCTTGGAATTTCCTTCTCAATCAAACATGATCTTGGCTCTTGTAGCATTTGTAAAACAAATATGTGTTAAGGGGCTTAGTACCTTCTTTTGTATTTGTGCACCATATCCAAAGAGGGTTTTATGTGATGGTATGAGACTCGTCAATCAGAATGATGATAAGATCAAAGATCATGTTCATGCAACATGTTTTAGGGGGAAATACTACAGAAATAACTCTTAAAGACAGTCTAGAATATCAGCATGGTCAGCTTACCTCCATTCATCTGGTTGGAATGATTGTTCACTTTGGGACAAAGGAGAAACAATTACAAAAAACCAGACGTCATGAGATTCTGAGTTCTGAATCCATTTTTGGTGAAAGAGAAAATATTGAAAAACTCCCCTCAACGACAGTGCTTCAATAAAACCAAGAACATCACAATGGTCAACCTACCTTCCAGAATGTGGTTGGTGATCTGGCATTTGAAGCACGTCCAACAATCATCGTGTGCTCACCAAGGACCAAACGACTTGTTACTCACATATGGACAAACCAAAACTATCCCACAATCACTTTCCCAATTTGGTACTACCAGAAACGGGCTATGTGAGGTGCGAACCTCGACCATGTTCCAGCACAAGCCATGGTCGGACATTGCATGAAACATTCTCTGCAACACCGCCTTCTGAGCAGACACAATTCACATCTACTTAGTACTTCTCCCTAACGCAACCATAGCAATAGAACTTAGTGTTCCATGTATGTGAGCATCCCAGTGTTTTCATACTTGAAATCCACCAAGTCATTCATTTTTTTCTCTTGTAGCTTCTAGCCTGCAAGCTATTGCAAATATCTTTTCTTTACGTTGCTTGCCTCTTTTCCATGTGACTTCACTTCACATGTCATTGTTTTGCTGTCTACTTCCCAGTTCTTGCACTTAGATCTGTGCAACACATCTCTCCTTGTCCGCACCTCAGCATTAAGGCTTTTAGCCCATGCCTTGCTGTTGAGGCATCACAATTTTTAATCAAGTTCTGCAATTGCCAGGTCTTTGACTGTGTCATGAATTCATCATCATCTTGCAATTCTCAGCTTGTGGACTTCAAAATTTCTTGCCTATTCCTACAGCTTTAGGCATCTTTTGTTTGTGTATCATCTGCATCTTGCTTCTTTGACCTTGTTGAGGCCCATAGGTGTCGCCTTGATCCTTTCGCTCCATTCATTGCGTGTCATCCTTTGTACTGCCATTCCTTTGGCATGCCTTACTATGCTATTGCAATTATCACCTTTACGTCTACCTCTAGTTGTTGTGTCATTAATATCTGCTCCTCCACATTGCTTTGTCGTACCTATTGTTAGCTTCTAGTGCCATTGTCTACGACCCTATGCTCAGACATGTGCTCAAGCCAAGGCTGACCCTCCTTATGCCCCCACCTCTGATGCTGCACCTAGATGCCCCTAGATTTCCCATTTCATTGCACTCTAGCCTGGTTCATCATTGGCCTGCACCTCTATGTTGTGGCTTGGCTTCTTGCCACTTTCTTGCCTTCTTATTCAGACAACCTCTTCATCTACGAATCCTGGGAATCACACTTGTTCTTCTTCACCACAAGAAGACTATTAATGATGGGACTTGGAGTCAAGATAAAAAATGATTTCCTTAATCTTTGATTGATCTTTGAAGGAAAACTATTTTCCAACAATCATTTGTACCAAACGTTTTAAGTATTGTACCATATCTTATCAAGTTTACAAATAAATTCTTTTAATAGTCTTCCCACCTTGTTAACGTTTGTCCTACATTGATAAGGATGGAGAGGCATTCAACAATTGTTCAGAATTCAAAGTCCTCATTGCATGTTTTTCTCATGACATTGTTTCAAGGCTCCAACCACTACAAATACGTTGATTGTGCTGATTGAAAGGGTACTTTTACTCGTGATGATGTCAATCATGGAGTGTTTGGTATCTTTACCATTGTTTGCCCCCATCTCATTATCCATGGGTTTCATTTCATGATAAATGGAGACTATCTTAATAACATCTTCACAATGTTTCACACAAAATTCCACCCACAAAGAAGTCCAACAGTTTTGTTATATGGAAATGCATGCAAGTTTCATGCATGAAACATTACAAGAGCTCTCAGAAGTTTGTACTTTGTGACAAATTCCATGTCAGTAACGCATATTCTACAAATCACATGTGCTCTCTGCTTTCATTTCAAAATTCACACACATTTTTCACGTTGTATTCATTACAATTATATACAATGTTCTTGCAGGGTATGTTGGAACATGACACTTGTGCAATTATGTGATTGTTTCTTGATTTCAAATAAATCACAATGGGGTGTCATTATAAAACATACCAGGTCCATGAAACAGGGGACAAAGCCACTTATGGCTTGCTTGGAATGGTTGTTAACTAACGCATCCGGTGTTATTATTCATGGCATTGCACATGTTTTTGCTTACAAGGGGAACGTGTCATGAACGTGTAATGTTCCTTGCTTGAAAAGTTGTCACATCATAGTCAACATGAAACTTGTCTTTATAGGTTTTACAATGTTTTTTTCCTCTTGATACATAGTTTTCTTTTTACATTGTGTTATGAAAATGTTGCTTCTTAAACCATCATCAAAGTTTGCTGGCTGTCCATCTACACATGTTGCCTTTTTTGCAACGGTGCTTTCTTCGGCAACACATTTCACGATGTTGAGAATAACAATGTTGCGTCCTCATGAAACAGTACATGAAAAAACGTACTTCTTGTTAATAAATGATTCCTTCATCCACTCAATTCAATATGCCAAATGAGTAAAGATGATGTTGGCTGGCATGTGGTGAAAACACATTTTTTCATCGTTGAAAATGATCGTTTCTGTTCCACCTTGTAACCAAATGTGAGGTAATACCAATTCTATGTTCTTTAATGCCATTTTTTTTCAGATTGTGATTTTGGCGCTTGAGTTACGAGTTCGCTTTACTATGTTTCCCATCTTCTTGAAGGCTACAAAATGTGTTGTGTGTGAGGTTTGCATTCTCTTGTATGTTGAGCAAAAGTGGGAATACTTTTGTGTGTTTTGACATGTTGCGAACTTTGGTGCATAACTTCAGCATGCATCGGCATCACTGTTTCATAAAACCCATGTTGGTGCATGAGTGGGAGGTTTGCTTGTTGTTTTCTTGTTCGACGCTAATAGAACATGACTTTGCTTTGGAGACGTCGTTGGCTCCCGGTTTAGAATTTAAACTTGCTTTCTTCCAGTTTTAAACCCCCAAAAATTTATGAGCAAACTATCTTTGCAAACTACTCTCGGTTCCTATGAGTTCCACTGAATAGGCAACAAACACCACCTCGCCTTGCACTGATTCCTTGCGACACTGAAAAAGCCACATACCACTACACTCCAAGGGTGATTCAGGTCTAATTTTTAAAACAGCTAGCGACTTTCAACAGGTTTTAGTTTGGTCTCTAGTGATATGTCATGGAAATTGTCAATGTGTTAGCCTCCAACGAATACTGCCTAATCTGAATTGTTTTCTCCACGTGTTCAGAAAACGACAATGGTGTCCACGCTACCATGTCCAAAGGTAGATGTCTTCGACTACACAACTAGGTGCGGCTGGTAATATATATTTTTTTCTTTTTTGGCATTTCACCTAGAGGTGGAAATCTACACCTGCACCTTTCAGCAGGAAGTTTACAGACAAGCTATCGTTCCACGTGTGGTAACCACACCTGGGGAGGTACCCCCTGGGGTTATGTGGGAGTCGCACCCACTAAAACCATGCCTAGTGAGAGTATTGTAATACTCTCAATGACAGAGATGAAGTGGGTGTGAAAGCACCGTGTGGTGCGCCCATCTTCGAATTTTTGATTCTGTGGAGGGTGTTAGTGAAACATTGGGACATGAAGAAGGATTTGATATTTTGGTCCTACCGCAAGAGTCCAGGGTGGGTTATCGAGGAAATTATTGCTTGCCGTCGTTGTGGTGGGCTCTACATGAAGTAAACCATGGTTGTTAGGGGAGTGACTCGATGAGGGACTAGAGGTATGGTTTGAGGGGGACCGATGGATGAGAAATTGCTTCACAACGGTGAAGCCAGAATTGATGGAGAAAGGTGCCTAAAACGAGGGCCCATAAGGGGCGACTCCTCTTGTTTTGTGGCATGTAGAAAAGAAGGGAGGTGTTGTGGAGACTTCCGCCAATGAAATAGGTATGGTTTGTCCATGATTGGAGATTTGTTCCACGGAGGATGCGAGGGCAGTAAAAAAAGCAATGTATTATGGTTTCTTCTTGGGTACACCGGGGGCCGTTACCAGAGTTGGGTAGGAAATGGTATCGTTGTCTTACTTGAATCGAGTAGAGAAGGATATAAAGGAGAACGTCTCTACCTTTGTGTGAGAGTATTTGATGGTGTAGAATGGGGAGGATTGCTTTCCAGTTCAGAGGAGATGCTGTGTGATTGGACCACTTCCTCAAGGGGGAAGTGATCTGTCGAGGTGGGAAGAGGGAGGCAAAAAGTCGTTTAGTGGAATGGGGAGCGCGATCGTGAGTGGGAAAGCGGTGGAAGGGGATTGATGTTGATTCGGCGTGAGACATGTACATGTTGTTTTGTATAATTGTTGGGACTGCTGCATGGAAGGGGAGGTGGACATGTAGTAGCCGAGTGTGAGGGGTGAGAAGATGAGTTTTGGGGTTGACGGAGAAGGATGGACTTCAGCTGGGGAGTAGATTCGGTGGGTTGTGTTAGGAAGGTGTCCCTTTGCACAAAGAAATTTGTGAGGGTGCTGAGCTGGTCGGCCGTTTGAGGAGAGGACTGATTTAATCGCCACTCCTGAGGGATTGAACGAAAAATCTTGTTGAGAAGACGAATTTGGGCAGGGGAGTATCCAAGGGAAACCAGCTCCGTGTTTGTGCGTTTGCGGAATGCGCAGGATGCTGTAGACGTACAAATATGATGGACCCGAAGCTGGTGTAGTAAAAGGAAGGTTTGTGCCGGACGGGTGCCAAAGAGAAAATTTGATGGTCGTCGGAGCCATCTGTTTAGTGCGAGGGGTTCCGCTAGCAAGTCATCATGGCACATGAGAGTGCGGCTGGTTGACGCTGGAATGCGTCGTTGGGGCTCCTCAACGATGGATTCCAGCAATAGGCAGCCGGTCCTGTCCGCGGTGTTCAATCTTTAAAGTTTTTCCGCGTTGAGTGGCTCGGCCCACCACGTCGATTCGTTTGGAAGAACTTCTTTCTTCCCATGTGCAGCGATCCTGGCGGGCCCCACATGGCAGACTAATGGTTGAACAGAATCTTCCCAACAATCCACGTTTCCACCAATGACGTGTGACTGTCCATAGTTGAAAGCTCGATGCTCGTCCACATATGGAAAAGGGTCAATCCGGACCTGACCGCCTGCGTCGCTCTCCTGACCGGTGTTGAAAATGACGAGAATGCTGGGTGACGTGTTTGGAAAGTCCTCCAACAAAAGGTGCAAAGATCTCTCCGATAGCGCTCAACGATGGATTCCAGCGTTTACCAGCCGCGCCCGGAAAGGGCATCTCTCCTTGTGCGTTGCACCCAACAAAAGAATCCAGCCGTGGACGAGGACGCGCAGAGGGCTTTCACTGCAGCGTATCTTGCTTCGGTTGAAACTAGTGAAACCAGGATGACGTTTACTCGGATTCACTCTCGATTCTGTGCTGTGGATACCAACAGTGTCCACATAACCGCCGAGTTCAACACAGAAGCGGCCTAACAACGAACGAACTGGACCAATGGCATCAACCGTGCGGGTCTACATTTCCCTGGCTCGCGGCCTGGAGGCTCGAGTTGAGTTCGAGGGCCTAGTCAATGATGGCAGATTGGGTGGAGGGAGGGCGGGGGAGGGGTGCAAGTGAGGCCGGTCATGCGAACAACCAGGGCCGACTCGGGAAGGTACGGGTGACCTCGCGACTGGTGGAAGTTCTGCTGAGTGTACCTGACATTCTCGTGTCGAGGAAGCACTCCACGAGAAAGTCATACTCACATCTATGGGTGGTTTGAATGGCAACACACGGCCTCTGAGTGGTCACAAAAATGGTCAACGAACCCAAATGGTCGTTTGGTTAGCCAGACGACCACACAGAAGATATTTTGGAGCGAAATTTCCATGGGCTTCGCTTCTGGCCACCTCGACTTCGCGAATGCTCGCCCGACGACCGAACTATGACTTCAGAACAAGTTCGGGCAATAAAATGGACCGCTCGACGCATTAGCGAGAAAAAATGAATCCGCATGCATAGAGATTGAACGGAGAAACAATTATGATTATTTTTGTTATGAAGTGATTCCAGGCACAGTTGACCACACAACCGCTCTTGGTCAACGGCGCCACGTCATTGGCCACGGCTGGCAAGGGGTGGGTGGGAATGGGAGTCCAGCCCGCTCTTTTGCTGACATCATCATTCGTGCTTCGCGGTAGTTTCGTCGCCCAAAAGTGGATGAAACGGAGCCCTCTCACCTACTTTTTCATCGCACTCGCTCATCGTTGTCCATTTCGCAAGACGACAAGAAAATGGGTTTCGCAGCATTTCGCACAAACGGACATCGATTCGCAACCGTAGCTACACTGAGAAAGACTTGACGGGACTCGGAGGCTGTCCACTTCAAGAGGGGGGCAACGACATTTGAAGAAGTCTTCATTGTCCGCTTTATGAGAAGGCCTGCCTTGACGTCGTTTGCGCACCAAACCCCACCATCGCGCCAAGTCACACGCACTCGTCGCAGAACTTGGTCGCAAACTTCCAAGCTTAAAACGAGACATTACCTTACTGCTTTTGTAACCCAAAACCTAGTCGTCATCCTTTTTCTAGCTTCCGCGTCGAATATGCTTTCGTTTCCCGCGAGTTCCAGCCAATTCATTCACATTCGGAAAATTGGTTTGCAAACAACCCCAAAGTTCATCCAGCAATAATGGCCCTAACCATGCTTTGCGGACGACTCAAACTTTTGTGGGGAAGTTCATTAGACAGCTAAGATGTGGGATGAAATTCAATTAACATCAGAGGGATATGCTCAAAAGACATAAAAGAACACGGAAGATGCAAACAATATGCACTTATCTTCCATCGATCTAAACTAATCATCAAGAAGAAAGAAACCAAAAAAATTATTTCTATAAATAACAACCCATTTTATCTATATACATATACAACGTATGCTTGAATATATACAATCATGAAGATATGTGTGCATAGATATAAGAAATGCAAAAAAGTGTACATAGATCACCATAAAGGTATAGGTAAACATAAAGTTGTAAGAATATGTGTGCATGCGTATATAGATCTAGAAATCGCCATGCGTTTCTACATATATATATGGATATAAATATAGGCATGGGTATTGATTAAGATATGGGTGTAAATATAGATATATATAGATATAGATATAGATACAGATGTAGTTGTAGATATATATATAGATATAGATATAGATATAGATATAAATATAGATATAGATATAGATATAGATATAGATATAGATATAGATATAGATATAGATATAGATATAGATATAGATATAGATATAGATA
>SZWC01030454.1:0-24350 GCA_023375785.1 Penium margaritaceum | reverse complement strand
TATCTATATCTATATCTATATCTATATCTATATCTATATCTATATCTATATCTATATCTATATCTATATCTATATCTATAATTATAACTATATCTATATCTATATCTATATCTATATCTATATCTATTTCATCGGAGACTTTGGTGACGAGGTGACCTAATGTCCCCAGATGAGGTAGGTACAATGATATTCACCCTTCTATTGTGTCTACGGTTGTGGCAGTCAGGTTCTCGTGTCTCCGATACTTTTATCGTAGACTTTTAATGGCCTTGTGACCTAATGTCGCCATGTGTGTTTGGTTTAGGGTTATTCAACCTTGTATTGTGTCTAGGGTTGTGGCAGTGAGGTGCTTGTGTCTCCGGTAGTACTATCAAAGACTTTGAGAGCTCAGGTGAGCTGATGCTAGCATATGAGGATGGTACTGTGTCATTCACTCTACTTTTGTTTTTGGAGGGTGTGGAAGTGAGGTGCTTGTGTCTCAATGTCAGTATGTGTGAGCAAATGGCTGTGGAGTTCCGGTTCAGTATAAGTACAGCTCACCATCCCTCTTCTCATTTCTCTTTCTCCTTTAAAAATGAACTGCAAACATGGAGGTCGCCGGGGCCATGCCACAGGCCTCTTCACCATTCATTTTTCCATTCATCATGGGTGATGTAGCACTTTGGGTACTGGAGTACTACATTAAACCGGGTTGCGCCCAATGCCAGGCTGCAAGGCACACCTACTTCCACAAGCAAGCATACAACAAAGGTTACACTGCAGGATGTCCCAAAGGGAAGAAGGATGCAAAAGAAGATGTTGGAAAAAAGAAGAGGTGTCTGAGTGTGTGGTGACTTTAGTACTTTAGTACTTTGGCTTTAGTACTTTGTTCCACAGATTGCCTAGAAGAAGGGAAAGACAACTTGGATGAAAGTTCTTTTATTGGAACACACATTTCGAAACATAAAGAGCCTTGGTTGTACTTCTTTTTCTTTGTCCCTCCTAATGTGCCTCCCCCCTGTTTCCCTCCCCAACTGCTGTCTACGCCCTAAAAAATCGTTGTCTATCACTAGGTTACGACTCCACCTGCTCCCTCCTCCTCCCACTACTCTTTCTCCCCATCCTCCTCATCCTCGTCCTCATCAGAGTCTAGGTTGATGAATTCCAAGTACTGTTGCTCTTTATTACGCAATGATGCAGCCTGGTCTGCAGCATCGTTTGCAGCCAAGTCTGCAGCTGCTACTGCAGCTACAGTTTCCCGTACCGCCACTGCGGCTTCTACTAGGGATGGGGTGGGTGGGTAAGGGCACCTGCGCTGTGTATGCCTGTGATTCCCATAGTGCCTGCAGATGTGGTTTGTACATTCACGTGCCCAGCACTCGCGTTATGCAATTTTAGGCCACCCACGTCCACAAAGTAGGCCCGCGGAACTCCTAATGAATATGTGCGTGCCAGAAAGTGAAAAAAATTAGGTTGCTCAACAAAACATCTCCTAGAATGAGAGCTGCATAAGTGATGTTTTAAAGGTTCCAACGCATTTTACGGAACTCAATGTGGAGTTTGTTTGAGTGAGATATGGGTTTCCAAAGTTTGAAGGTCATCGGTCGGGTTCAAGTGACAACCTGAGCACTTTCAACTCAAAGAGAGGCAGAATTATTGACCGGGATGATGGAGAGCAGCCTTCAAGGAGACAATTCGGCTGGAGGACCTCCAGAAGACTTCAAGGAAGGAGCAGATCACGGTTTTTGGCCGCGCAGGTCATGTGAGATATGTTTCTCATGTGTGACAAGATGACTGTTGCTCATCCCGGTGGGCTTCGAGAGTGAACTAGAGGGTGAAATTTGACAGTGTGTATCTCAGTGGTCCCTTGGCCAAATGAGGTATATAAGGTCTTGTTAGAAAGCTATGATTATGTCATTTCTCACTCAATAGTTGATTTAGACATTAGAATCCTCTAAAAACCTACATTTCCTTCTGCAATTTCCGTTTGTGTAACTTGCAACTCCCTCTCACAAACAGTTGGTCCTTCCTAGGCGGCTCTTGGTGAGCCTGATCACCACCCTGAGGGCCGCCAAGGGTGGCTGTCATTGGTCATCAGCAATGGTGAGGAAGAGGAGCTCGAGGTCAGAAGACTCCTGTGAAGATGAAAAAGTGCACAGGTTCAGTAGCTCCTCAAGCAGCCTGTATTTTCTTGTGAGGCACTCGAATCGCCACAGCGGCTCCACAAGACCATCTGCACCATAGTTGAGGCGTGCAGATCTCCATGGCAGTTGTTTCTACTTGCTCCGATGCTCCTCCTTGTCTGCTTTTGTTGCCGGCTTCTTCACTTCCTCAGCTCCCTCTGCTGCCCTGTCACCACTTCATTTCGCTTGCTCCTCTTCAGTTGCAGGCTCTTTGGCTCCAACTGGCTCAAGTGCCGGTGCAATGGTGACTGCTTCCATAGGGTTCCATGTCCAACCCTTCACGTCCTCCTTGAATACCACATCACGGCTGCAGAAAATCTTGCGTGTGGCAAGGATGTACAGCCGGTATCCCATGGTTTCATAGCCGAGGAAGGCAGCTTTCACACCCTAGGCATCCAGCTTGTTGCGTTTAGCGGTAGGCATATGGATGAATGCACCGCACCCAAACACCTTTAGGTGCATGACAGTTGGCTTGCATCCTGTCCATGCCTCTTGCGGCATCATCAGCTGCACGGCACGTGTGGGGCTCCATTTTTTCAGGTATACGGTGGTGACTACCTCCACCCAAAATGTTGGCGGGAGCTTGGCGTCCTTGAGCATGCTGCGGACACGCTCCATGAGCGTGTCGTTGGCATGCTCAGCCATGCCATTTAGCTGCGGTGTTGTGGGTGGTGTCACCTCGTGTCGGATCCTGTGGTTCTTGAGGACATCGCGGAAGTCATTGGAGATATACTCACCTTGGCCATTGGTGCGAAGCACCTTCAAACGCCTGCCTTATGCGCAGCAGCCACCCATGCCTTGAATCCGTCAAAAAAATCATCCTTCCTGGCCAGAAAGAACACCCACGTCTTTCGTGACTTGTCATCAATAAACGTGAGAAAGTAGAGCTTGCCAGAAAAGGACTGTGATGGCATGGGACCACACACGTCATAGTGCACAAGAGACAGAAGCTCAGCTGCCGCCTTCCTCTCCCTTGTGAATGGATTGCGGTCTTGCTTCCATTCAATGCGGCTCTTGCAGACCAACGTATCTGTTGCATGAAGATGATTGCACCAAAGCCAAGGTGTCCAAGATGGTGTTGCCACAGGCCAATGTCGTCATCTCCAACTCTCGCAGCTACTGCTGAGGCAGCTCTCTTCTCCGATGCCACAAAAAGATGGTAGAGGCCATCGTCATTTTCCGCCTTTGCAAGAACCTGGCTCGCACGTGTTGAGATGCTTCAACCACCATTCTCAAAGCGGGTCTGCAGGCCTTAGGAAATGAGAGTGGAAACAAAGAGGAGGTTTGCTGCCAGTCCTGGAACATGGATTACCCCCTGCACACGACGTTCCACGTGCTTCCCCTCGACAGAAGAAAACAAGAAAATTTCACCCTCTTCCACCGCCATCTACACATGATTGTCACCCATGTATACTCGGCGAGGTTCAAAAGCGATGTAGACAACAAACCACTCTCGACGGCAGGTCATGTGCTGAGTGGCTCTCGAGTCGAATGATCCCAAACAAGGCAGTGTTGGCAGAGACGTGTAGGACCTGGATGGTGCTCACGAATCCAGTCTCCCAATCAGCGGTGTTGGCGGAGACGTGTAGGACTTGGATGGTGCTCACGAATCTAGTCTCCCAATCAGCGGTGTTGGCGGAGGCGTCAGGCTGTTTCCCCGCTCCTACCCCAATCGCGGCATTCGCGCGCCCAATGACCTGGCTTCATGCAGGTTTCGGCACTTTTTCTTCGTCTTTCCTCCATCTCCGCCACGTTTGGTTGATGAAACACCACCCCCATGACTCATGTTGGTGACAAGGGCTACGTCCAGTCCGCTACCTCCTTCTCCATCCTTGCGGTACTCCTCCTCAAAAAGCATGCTCTCTTCCACGTCATCAAGCGAGAGCTTGTTAGCACGGTGGTCCAGGGCAAAAATGAGAGGAGTGTAACTGCTAGGAAGGCCATAGAGAATGGCCAGTATAAGACGACATTCCTTGACAGGGTCCTCAATCACAGCAAGCTGGTCGGCCAAAGCTTTCACCATGTTAAGATGATTGATCATGGAGCCCGACTCATCCATCTTCACGGTGTGAAAGCGACAACGAAGCTGCATGTTCATAAGAATGGACTTGGAAGACTAGGTGGACTCGAGCTTGTTCCAAACCTCTTTTGGCGTGAGGATGCTATGGACAAGGAGTTGCTGCTGTTCGGCTAGGTGGAGGTAGATGGTGGCAAGGGGATGGTCCCGCTTCTCGTGGTGGGTATGGGCCTCAGCAGTAGAGAGGGAGGATTCAACAGATTCAGCCTTACTTACGTGGCTCCAAATTCCCTTCTTCATCAGCACCATATTCATGCTGTTGCTCTAGTTGAAGAAGTTTTGCCTTTGAACTTGGCGATGTTGATGCCGGCCACCATAGAAATGGATGTTGCCATGTTGATAGCAACGTTGGCTCACAAATGGCCTCTCTCACACACCAGTGTGCAAGGGATGCCTCAAAGACAAGGTAAGGAATTGTTCTGGCTCTGATACCACTGCTACAATCAAAGGCAACCCTCAAGAAGGTGATCAATCTCACCAAGAGCCGCCTAGGTTGCAGAGACAAAGATACGGAAGCATGTAAAGTTTTGTAGAGAGAGAAAATGGCTAGTTTTACTCATGGATGAGAAATTAAATTAGAACAACTTTCGAACAAGCCTAAGTACGCCTCATTTGGCACATGGAGCTAGAAGAACCACGCTGTCAAAGTTCACCTCCTTGCACACTCTTAGCCTAATGGGATGAGCGGCAATCACACACTCACACAAGAGAATTACTATCTCTGCCATGTGCACAACCAATAATCTTCATGGGGACCTTCCTTGAAATTCCCTAAAGGTCCTCCTGACACCTTTCTACCTTTAAGGCCGCTCCAAATGTCCCTGTCCAATAATTCTGGCCGTCATTGGTGCTGGTAGTGCAGGAGCTGTCACTTGAACCGGACCCATTGCCACCAAACCTTGAAAATCCATCTCCCTCAAACGGATTCTGTATTGAGTTCCGTCAAGTGCTACAACACCAAGAAAATGTCCTCTATTCATCTGTTGTTCTTGATGATTTTTATCGAGCAACCCACTTTGGTCACTTTTGTCACACCATATCCAACATAGTGCTCACCTCTTTGCACAGGGAGGGGAAGAGTGCCCACGTCAGGCTGAGCTCTCCCATGACTTGCTTGCGTGCCAAATTCTGTGTGTGCCACACTGTAGGGTAGCCAATGGACTTGCCAGTGAGGGCCTAGAGAATTGCCTGCAGCGTCGATGTAGAGTGTGATGTCCTCCGTGAGGGTGCCATAGATGTGGCACAAAACCCAACCAGCAATGCGAGCCGGACTCTTGCGCGCATTCCCTAGGCTGCACTTGTGCCCGGACTCAAAGTGGCTGACCACAACATTGCTGTAATGCCGGTTGTACGATGCGCGTAGCTGCCATAGAAATCCATGGGCCCGCGAGCTGCCGCACCACAGAGTTATCTTGTCAGGCTCGCTCTGCACCCATGACAAGGGCATGCGTTGTGCAACAGTGTAGTCTTCGACTGCGAGTTATGGTTAATCACCCCAATTGAACACACTTGATGATTAGAGCATCAAAAAGTGTATTTATGCAAGAAAACATTTTTCACAAAACATCCACATGCATGCATGCCAGCAAAGCACAGCTGTACATACATTATACATAATGAGGAGTAAAATGGGCTCTATGTGGTATTTTGTAGTTTCTCCGAACATTCCATGTTCACTACTTTGTTCACTTCCCTATACACTTGTTGACACACAGTTTCACGGATGAGGTTATTGGTCATAAATGTCGACTGCATGCCGACAGCCAATCATGGTCGCAAACGCCATTCCTCCTGGAAAGTGTTCACCGTCGTCTAAATCTTCCACACCTAGGTACGGGCTTCTTCATCAGAGGATCCTACAACATGGAAGTGAACTAAGTGTGAGTACATTAAAGGTGAGATGTCATAAACCGATGTGAGGCGATGTGACGTTCTGTACCGGCGCGGGCATGACGTGGTGGTCGGACAGCAGGCAGGTCTTCCACGTTTCTACTTCCTTGTCTAGCAGATCCGTGGGCACCATTTGCAGTAGGATTCTTGTCGTTCAGCAAGTTCAGTGGCGCACTTGCCTGTCTACTGACATTGGAGCCCACTGGTTGAATCTGAGGTCTGCCCGGCCGCGGACGAGGCGATCGACTAACGTTTAAGGCACAGAAGACAACATACGGCTGGTACTGTTGGGCAACACTCTGGGCTTACGCGTAGGACTCCATGGTGTTGGGTACACTCCCGAGTTAATGTCACTTTCCCGCTTTGTACTTGGCACACTCACTTTCGACATTGGACCAGGCTCCACAACGGAAATCCCTCGGTCCACCCACGGCAAATGGAGGACTCCGGCGGGTCCAAAGGACGGCGCGCACTGCCTATGTGCTCCATGCGCAAGTACGTGGACGCCGGGAGGCGCATGAGGCCAAGGGTTGTGGAGAGGGCCTATGAGGCTATTCATGAGCTATGTTGGTTGAAAAATGCGTACATTGGCATTGGTGTTCGTACGGTTGTTAGAGTTTTTGTTACCAGGGGTGTCACCATGAATGACTTGAAACCCTAGAAGCGTCGGTTCTAGCTGGTAGTTGCATGTGAACATGGTACGTGTTCGGTGTTGTTCGGTTTTTCTTAAGAGATGTCGCTATGATCAATGAGACACTTCGAATAGGACTCGCAAACCTTGCATACTAGAATGATACTTGTTACACTATAACATTCTCTCACTAACGTAGTTTTTATGAATGTTCGGGTCACGTAGTTGGCGTAAAAATATTTACAAGAAAGGTAAATGTATAAAAACATAACCGTGAATTCTGCGCACTACCTCGCGGCTACAAATCATCCGGATGTGCAGGCAGACAGTGAAATTCCTGCGTGCCGTACGACACCTGAACATTATGCGCGACCACCAGGCGACGAAGACAAAAAGCAGGTGCGTCAAGTGTTTGCAACAGGACGTTTGGAAAGCATTCTGGTGGATGTGCGGTGCGAAGAATCCCTGGTATGTGGGAAATTTCCGGGCTGCGAATTCGTGTCCGTTTGTGCAAAAAGTGCGAAAGCCATTTCCTTGTAGTCTAGGACAACGAAACGACGAGCGAGTGAGATGAAAAAGTGGGTGAGCGGGTTCCGTTTCACCAACTTTCGGAGGACGAAACTACCGCGAAGCTCGAATGATGATGACAGCAAATGAGCTGGCTGGTCTCCCATTTGTTTAAACCGATAGTTCTCAGAGGGCCGGTTGGATGTTTCTTGCGGGGATGGATCCCCGGTTTGGCGGCGCTGAATTGCGGTGTTTTTTTATGCCATAAATAGTCGGGCTGAGGCGGTGCCCCAAGCCTCGTACGGCTCCCTTGTCATGCTCGTCGGCGGAAAGCGGCGGCCAGCCGACGGTGGCGGGCGGCGTGCGAGAGAAGGAAGTATCGTTGTGGACCACAATATCAGGAGATGACTCAATCTGTGTCAGATGATTTACGAATCCTATCTGTCCAGTTGTCTGATCCGAAGGGCAACACTGTATACATCGGCAAAAAAGCGTTCCCGCAAGGTCATTCTTTTCGTCTGGCCGAATTGCTGAAACTCCTTCCTAAAATAGCCGCGACTCGGGGTTATCATCCATATTGGCCACAAACTGTCGCTTGATGTCAGATTTGTCCATAATTGACTTCGCTACGCAGCCTCCCTTACTGTTTGAGCCATCTTCAAGCCCGCTTCGAATCCTCCTTTCAAATGTGGCCATGAAGACGGCTGACGGAGAGAAGATTATTCAAGTGAGCCATATTGACGAAAGAAGCCCGACAAACTCCCGCTTATCCCCCAAAGCCATTCTCAGTACTGAAAAGTACACATAGGTACATGAAAGGTAAAACATTACCCTTCAAGCAATCTGAAAAAAAGAAGAAATAGAATCACACTTTTAGAAGAAGATGAAACAAAATTGAGCATTTTAAAGGCCTCCAAAGCATCTTGAAACGTAGAAAATGTGATCAAAACCAAAAATAAAACACTCGCCCTTCATATGGATAAAGAACAAATTTTCCTCATATATAAATTCATATATGTTTCAAATCAAGAATAAAATTTTGAATATGTATCATTTCATAAATCTCCCTAAGATAAATATATCTCTCTCATGCCTTTTTGGCTCAAATCAAGCAAAACATAGAAACACGTACCTTTTGAAGCACACAATCTTAAAATAAAATAGAATTTTAAAAATAAATCACAAATCTGAAAATAAAAAAACAATTAATCAAGATGTGGTTTAAATACAAATTAGCATGATAATTTAGACTCCAAGAACATTGACATGCACGAGTAATACATCAAATCATGCTTATGTACAATTTTCCATTACTTAATAATCAACGAAGGTTTTACACATTATTTTCAATTTCGGACGTGGTAATTTATTGTTTATTGAATGAAAATTTCACATTTTAACATTTAATCAAGTGCTTAAAAATTATATGAAATAACATTTTGAGATTCCTTAGTTAAACAATATTCTATTTCATTTTAATATTACACAAACATTTCCCTATCATGATGTGAAGGATTTGTTTCTATTTCTAAATTGCAATATCGCCCTTTTTTGCTAACCTATATTAACATTTCAAAATGTGGTCAGATTTATACTTCTTAATGGAATGTAATCTTTAATAAAATTCTTTCATGGCGTCATTGAATGTTAGGAGTTGAACAATAAATTTCATGAACATTTACTTCCCACATAAGACATGAAAAATAATTAATAAAATCCTTCTATGAGTGTTGAATTACGGACAATATTACATCATCATGGTAATATGTATTACACTTGCATTTCCATGTGCTGAGAGTCTGAATGATCACGCCATTTTAATATGAACCTTATTTTTATTAAGTTTTTTTCATTTTATATCAAGATCTTATAATAAATTTATATTTATGTTACAAGATTTTGCGCTTGAGAAGATGCGTATTTATATGTTTTTTTGTATCAGATCTAAATGTCATGATAAAGATAAAACAATCTTGGGACACTTTTGAAATGAAACATAATAAAAATCTCATTCTTAAAGTATAAAGCTAATGAATTAATCTATGAGGAAGATTTATTTTCTAACCCTATGAAGGCTGAGAAATTCTAGTTCAATTTTGATAACGTATTCCAAGTTTCAAGCTGCTTTGAAGGCTTTAAAATACTCGATTAAGTTTCATTATATTTAATCATTGTGATTGTACTTCTTCATTTCTTTTAACGTGCTTTAAAGTTAATTTTTTATCCTTCATGTGCAGATTTGTACTTTTTAGTATTAAGTATGTCTTTGGGAGATCACCGATGGTCTACCAGGCTTCTTTTGTCAATATGGCTCGCTCGCGCAATCTTTTTTTTGTAAGCCATCTTCATGGCCACATTTGAAAGGAGGAGTCGAAGCATGCTTGAAGATGGCTAAAACGGTAAGGGAGGTTACAAAGCATAGTCAATAATTACCAAATCTGACATCGAGAGACACTTTATGGCCAATATGGATGACGACCCCTAGTCGCGACTATTTTTTGAAGGATCTTATAAAATATCCCCAAATGAGAAAAATGACCATCTCGCAAGCCTTCGTTCCCCGGTCGCAGGGAATTGGGAGGTCATTTTTTTGCTTGGCCATGTTTTTTAGAATCCTTTGAAAACAGGCCGTAGCACAAATTCGTCATCCGTTTTGGCCATAAAGTTTCGCTCGCAATCAGATTGGGCCATAATGAACACTGCTTCGTAGCCTCCCTTACTGTTTTAGCCATATTCAAGTGCGCGCAGGCTCCTCCTTTCAAATGTGGCCATGAAGACGGCCGACGGAAAAAGGATCGCGCGAGCAAGCGATATTCACAAAAGAAGCCCCGTAACCACTCGGTGAACTCCTAAAGCCATTCTTAATTTTCATAGGTAAGAAAATGGACATGAAAGCAGAATTATTACCCTTGTATCTCGCTCCAAGTAATAAAGAAGTAGAACCACAATGATAAGGAAAACAGAACTATAGTGAGAAGTTTAAGGAACTTAAAAACATCTTAAATACTATAATAGGTGATTGCAGCCAAAATATAATTACTCGCCTTTCATAGTGTTAGAAAATTCATTAAACTAATCGTCTTCATAAATAAATTCATAAATGTATACGATAAGTAAGAAACGCTTGCTTCTATATCATTTCATACATTTCCCTGAGTCTAATGTATCTGAGTCATGCCTTTTTTGCTTTCATCTTGAAAAAAATATAAATACAAACCTCTGAAAGCACATAAAATTGCAATAAATGTAATGTTTTTCTAATACCCTGATTCAAAATGAAATCAACTTTATCCAAATGTGTTATGCATATAAATTGGAGTGATAATTCAAAATATAAGAACATCGAGAAGCATATGCAATGCTTAAAACCATGATAATGTAACATTTTCCATAATTAAATACTCATCAAAGGATTTTCTAAATTATTTTTCAAATTATGTGTGGAATTTATTGTTGATTAAACGAAATGATTTTATCTTGCCATAAAATCACGTTATTATATAATTTGATTAAATATACTGTACTTTTAGTAAGAAACCTGATCATATGTTGGACAAAGTAAGATAGGCGAGAACAATTGCTGAATTCTATTGCAATTTGATTAATATACTAAATTGTACAACTTACTTTTACATTGCATTGATTCTCTGAAATAGGAAGCCCTTGATTAGCTATACATATTGAATCATGGAATAATTTTTTATTGTGAACTATAAATCACATTTAGAGTATTAAATAAAAATGAATTGATTAGCTTTCTGTATTTCTGATTTTCTTTAAATAAAATGTTCTTCTTTTAATAGAATAATAGATTCATATTGGTTTCTTTATCTTAGTTAAATTATTTTTGGTAGATTTTAGAGCTTATCTCAATTTGATTTCCTACATAAGTATTTAAATCAGAGTGTTCATATGATTGTTTTAAAAAACCGAATTGTGTCTTCAATGTAGAATTTTCTTTTTTTTGTTTTGGACATTATGTTTGTTCATTTTATAATCAATTGAAGGGCGATTAGTTACATTTTGATTTGAATAATCTTTTCTAGGGGTTACATGCTTTGATGGAATTTGAAATTCTCACTTTAGTTTTTTTAATTTATCTTTGTAATTCTACTTCCTTTTTTCTTGGAGCGTGCAAGAAGGTCAATGTTTCCCCTTTCATGTGCAAGTTTGTAACTTCCATTACTCAGAACACCTTCAAGAGATCACCAAGTGGTAAGAAGACTTCTTTTGTCAATGTCGCTTGCTCGCACAATCATTTTTCAGTCGGCTTTCTTCATGGCCACTTTTGAAAGGAGCCTGTTAAGATTTGCGGAAGGTGGATGGTTGAAATTGAACCAAAATTTGGAAGGCAAAGGCGTGCACAGAAGAATCTGAAATATCTGTAAGAATTTGTAGATCACTTGGAAAAATACATGAAGAGTTCCCTAAACCAGCTGCAGGGATGTAGCCACAAGTGTACACTTGTGGACCCACAGGACGCCCGCCTAGGATGCCTGGAGACTAAGTCTAGAAAACCAGACCTGCAATAGATACTTATAAAGCCACTACCTTGCACTGAAAAAGGCACAGGCCTTTGTAGGAGGTGAGTCTTAAGGCACTAGATGTAGTGTCAGAGGCTAAGGCTTGTAGAGGTGGACTCTGGAGGCATCAGAAGGAATCTCATGATGAATGAAGGCGTTGTGAAGGCATAATGGACAGAATAGACTGAGCCCCTTAAGTAGTCCTGGGAGGGCCTCCTTGGAGGCTCTGGCCTTGGAGGTTTAAGAAGTTACATAACCACCTGGGTGGTAACATAACAACTTGGGAGGTTACATAACCACCTAGGCCAGCTGAAGGGTCACCTGGAAGATGAATGGTCACTGGTAGCCACTGGAGGTTGAAGATGCACTGGTAGTTGAAGGGTCACCAGGAGGTAGTAAGAGGTTGACGAACTACCCTTCAGCTGGAAGTTGAAGGGTTATAGCCTTCAAAGACCTCCAAGTGCAACTCAGATGTTGTAGAGAAATGGATTTGAACCTCCCTTCCATCCATTTAAGGAGGTGAATTTTCTGGCCCTCGAAAGTAGATAAAATGCACCACGAGATGCATTTTAGCCAAACCGGCCATCGAAACTGGGTAAATCACAACAGAGCTGTCACGCGCTTGTTTATGGCTAAAATTGTAGGTGGGGCTCCCGAGCGCAGTCAATTATGGCCAAATCTGATAACGAGCGACACTTTGAGGCCAGTATGGTAGACGACTTTGGGTCGTGGCCAGTTTTGGAAGGATTCTCCAAAACGCGGCCAAACAAAGAGCATGAACACTCAAGGATTGAGGGATAGCAAAGACATAGATGGTGCGAGCTTGTAGGAAAATTGCGCACATGGTGCGAGCAAATATTTCGCAGCATAAATGGTGTGAGCTTATCCTTCGCGGAGTCGATTCTACTTACAATGCACCATTAGATACTTTCAGAGGAAAAGTATCGATCGGTCTCAGAGAACAGAAAGTTCGTGAAAACTAATAAAGAAAAGTGAATCTTGTATCATGTTCTGCAATCATAAGGATGTAAAAATCAAGATTCTCATTTTGCGAAAAATTTATGTGAAAGCACCTGAACGGGAACCACGGATTTGCTCCCTTGATTTCACAAACGATCGAAACCGCGAACCACAATTGACAGAGATGGCAAAACGTGACACATATACACAAAAACCCTTTACGACAATGAAATACTCCAAAAATAAAAAATGGTTTGAACTTCTAGAGGTTATGTGATTCGAATTTTTTATTATCACATGTAATAGAAAACTTTCATCATTCGGATACGATTTCATGAACTTGCATATTTTGGTAAAAATCAGACAATACACATAAGAAAATTATAAACCATATGTTTGTAAGAGATATAATGTAATAACACTTCTACATATGTTCATGTGAGACTAATTTTATATAAGAATTAACTTGATTAAGTAAATGGAATCCCACTCCAACACACACAGATGTGGATGTAAATATTTACACATTTTGAGATTTTTATATTTATATAAATATATGATTATATTTAGAAATGAATAGTTAGGGTTGTAAATATACTTTCTGAAATATTTATGAATAGATATAGACGTAGATATAATATATGTAGATAAATATTAATCTAGATCTAGATATAGATATCGATATATATATGTAACTAGATATTAAAATAAATATAGAGATTTATGTCGATACATAAATAGACATCTATGTAATTAAATGTATATAGATGAATATTCAAATACATATGGATAGATATGTAAAGATGAATATGATAAAAATGAAGAAATAATACGATATGGGTATGGGTTGGTTGTCATAATGGGCTTATAAAAATGAAATAGAGGAATCAATAACGAGAAATTTCTAGTGGATATGAGATCCCTTTGTTTAGGTCTCTCATGTTCAGCGTGGTTAAAAATCAACTTAACCTCATTGTGTTCAATTTTATTCTTGTAATATGATTCAACTCGTTAGTTTCATGCGATTTTGGTAAGTATTTTGGTTAATAATGTGATATATACGAAAATAACATTGAGGTTTTATTAGAAGGAAATTTGCTCAAACGTGTCTCCCACATTTGTTAGCTCAATGTGTAAAAAATGGGTATGCGTGTCTGTTTCTCCCATATTTTCCCTGCTCACTTGGCAATCATTGTCGAAGGAATGATAGTTCTTTTAGTTTCCTGGAATGCGGCCGCCCCTAGATCGTTGGATATTTAAACTACTCGGTCGTTTTGTCCCTTTCGTCGTTGTCCTTTTCTCGTTGCTGTTTGGAATTATGGTTGTGCAATGTTTCTCTCTTCGAAACATGGATGGTGCGTGTTTATACTTAGTCGGAATCGCTTCCATCCGCGATGACGCGAGTATAAGCACGCACCATTTACGCTGCAAAAGATTGTCATGCACCGTTTTTGGAAAATTCCTACAAGCTCGCATCATCTATGTCTTCGCTGACTGAGGGAGGACGCGAGGGGCAGGACGGGGCAGGACGCGAGGCAGGTGGGGGAGGGGGACTCCCAGCCAGCGCGAAGGTTCGCGCTCGGGGACCCACTCCACCGTCGGCGGAAAGCGGCGGCCAGCCGATGGTGGTGGGCGGCGTGCGAGAGTAGGAAGAATCGTTGTGGACAACATTATCAGGAGCTGACTCAATCTGCGTCACAAGATTTGCGAATCCTATCGTCCAGTTGTCTGATGCGAATGGCAAGACTGCATACATCGCCAAAATGCGTTCGCCAATATTGCGCACCCGGGAAGTGTTTTTCCAGTAGGCCGGGGTCGTCGACATATTTCAAAGATCATTTGTCTTGTTTGGCCATATTAAGGAAGATCCTGTCAAAAGTGAGCGCGTCTGGGAATCGTCATCCATTTTGGCCACAAATTGCCGCTCAATATCAGATTTTGCTTTAATCCACAGCAGTCCGAAGCCCGCCTCACTGTTCCAGCCATAATCAAGCGCACCCCGACACCTCCTTTCAAATGCGTCCATGAACGAGGCCGGTGGATAAACAACCATGCAAGCCAGAAATATCGATGATCATAGCCAATTCAAACACTTGACGCTTTCAGAAAGTCACCCTCACTATCACAATGTTCAAATGTATTAAAAAAAGGTATGAAGCCAACCTTTAAATATTCTATATTACATCATGTAAAATAACCACATAGAATAAAACTTTAATTTTGGGTCTTCTGAAAATCATTAAACTTAGATTAATCATTAAATATTTATTTCAATTGAATTGTGATTTGTCATCCTTTATCAAGTTTGAGAAATGAGAAAAAAAAATCCTAGACGTAGTAAAATTTGTAAAATTTTTGAATTTCTCCATAAAATTAAAGCTAAATATTATTCATGTAATATAATTCCTTCAGATGTATATTTATTTCCCGAATTTTCCTTTTCTGGTTTACATTTGTAAATTAGTATACATTGTTATCTTTTAAGGAAAAATCACATCTTCAACATCAGGTATAAAACCCTTTGATGATTATTTATTTATCAAAAATATCACATAATCATGATTTATAATCTTACTTGTGCATATTTACGTTCTTTAATCTAAAGGTTAACAACAATCTTGATGCATAATCCCTGACTCGTGAAATAGTCTCATACTATTTAAATTGTTTTGAATACATTTTCTTGTACAATGCAATTTTTTGCCTTGGAAGATAAATATTTATCATAATTCTCCGAATACAAAAAAGGGCATGATTGGAACAACATTTTATGTCAATTAAATGTGTCAAAAGATCAAGATATACTGGCAATGTGTTCGTCTTGAATTCTAATGCATGAATATCTCTGGAAGATTGTTTTACATAATTTTCCAGCCCAATTAAAGGTAATTAGCCACATTTAACATGACATCATCTTTCTGATTTTGACTATGCTTAGAATAATTTTCACATTCTGAAAGAAATTAAACTAATATTTTATAGATTTTTTCTAACATGTCATCTATGAGACAATGCTTAAATTTTCATTTGCTTACTGTTTATGCACATCTTTGGATATTTTAATCGTGATAATGCAATTAGTAGATTGCGAATTGATTAAGGGGAGCCTTTTGTTAATACTACTTGCTCGTGCAATCCCTCTCATGTCCGCCGCCTTCATGGCAACGTGTAAAAAAAGGAGTCGGCACATGCTTGATTGTGGCTACAACAGCAAGGTAGGCTTCATAATACTGTTGATTTTGGCCAGATCTAATATTGAGAGACACCTTGTGCCTATTACGGATGAAGTCACCAAGCCTCGCCCAGGTTTTGAAGCATCTTTTCACATCATGGCCGAATAAATTAATAAAACCAATATTGGCTCGATCCATAGCATCACTGATGCATGCAAAATTCGATTCAATCATACTGGTTAAGGAAACAATATGCGTGAAGATGTGGCTCATATGGCGGCACTAACTAATGGTGTGCAATCTTAATTTCCTCATCACCAAAAACATCAATGTAAACCATATTCACAACAAATTGAGTGTATGAAAATGATTACTATAGACGCAATCTAAGGCTCCATGTAGCTCAATAAAATGAGGTGTTCGAATAATGATGAAGTATCATGCCATTGTCCATACAATAGAGATGGTAGTAGAATGCCAGAAACAAATACATGAACCCCTTCCGCCCAAACAAATGTTGGACTTGCACATGCACAAGCCTTATCACTTCCACCACAAAGGCTTGGGAAAGGTTGGATATGTTTAGATTTAATAGTTGAACACTATATTCTTTGATCAATATCCCTAATGGACTTAATATGTCTGCATTTGTGCTTCATTTTTCTATTCAAACTTTTTGTAAAACATTTTCGATATTACAATCATGTTCAAAGGGATATAGCTTAATAAAAGACATGCATCGAGTTTGCAACCGCATAAACCACACGTTTTTGGTGAGATAATAATGTTTCATAATATTCCATTTAACCAATTGTGTGTTATGAATTTTTCGTAAGAGTCAAACAAAAGACATGTGGATGGTTCAATATTGATGGCCTTGCTCCATTTCCTTGACAAAATTCAAATAATAACCTTGCTAACAGCACAAGAACAATGTTAACTGATTCAGACATTACATCTACATGCAACGAGCAGCACCCCTCACAAATAGGGATGTGATAAACATATTCAAAATTGTGATTGTAGGCATACTTTTCATTGGTTTTAACTATATTTTTCGGTCTATGTGATTTCCCTTGCCACCAAAAACACTCCCCGTGAGTGTCCCAAAACCTTCCCCTACAGCCTCAATCACAACCCACCAAGGTTCTTTGTCAAATTTACATTTTTAGAAATTTGAGAATAGGTACAATATTGATGATGCTTTTCTACCTTGCTACAGTGGAAAAAATTTTCCTTTAACTTAACATATCATTAATTTTCTATTTATTAAAAATTATGATGATAACTATGGTGAAACAAAATTCTGTAATTTCTACTAGGATTTGGAGCACATTAAAAAACAACCATAAGACTCACTGTGGAACCTTTATCCCAACAAGGGGGCACCTTGCTACTCCACAATCTTTGTGTTCAAAGGCAAGAAATATGATCATTTTACTGGAAACACATCAGAATTGAATGAGTGGTATAAGATATTTTTATAGTTACATAAAATTCGTGTAAGATGTGTAGGAATTCCGCACAACTATACACATCTCCAATCTATGCTTTGACATAGATCCCAACAAAAAATAAGGGATAGTTATTCATTGCTATAAAATCAAGGATCTTGGTGTATCCACCATCTTGCAAATAAAAAACAGTTAAGTAGCCAAAGAAGGGTCACCCCAGGCCTTCAAAGTCTCATAGGGTTTAAAGGAGTCCAGGAGGGACAAATCTTAACATCTTTATACGTTGCACTCATATCCTACGACATTGAGCTTTGCACTTGAACATGATGAGGATTCAATACGTCTGCAAATGCTAATAATCAAGAGATTCTAGATTGTCACCTGGTGTTCACCATTCATAGTCATGGGGATTGCATGTTGGCTATCTTCATACTCATTTTAGAAGCTTTAATGGGACACAGTAATGTTTCATTGTGATCATGGTTTGCGAACAAGAACTGAATTCTTGGATTTCTAGAAGCTAGTGGGAATTATGCTCGGGATCCTTGTATCCTATGGCTGACCAAGAATGAGTGCAATCTACTCATCATTGAAACGAAATGCTTGCATCTGGGAGCTTCTTGGTGACGTATGAGATCCATGGATCTCTACATAGATTATTGCTTCCTAGTTGTCCATGTACAATGATAAGAACATTCAATGCATTAAATCAAGCTTTCATGAAATTTCCAATCCATGTAATCTTCCTTTCCATTGACTCTATTCATCTAGGGAGTTGCACATTTATGTGTAGCAGTGCCACTTTAAACTTCCTATTTCGACGTATTCATCTTATGTAATGGAGCAACCTCACCATTTGCTACTTCTACCTTAAGCATTGCTACTTCTCCATTTATGCTACCATGTGCTCTATAAATACCCATTCATTAAAAATCCTGAAATATTTTAATATCTATAAACGTATGCTAGTAATGAGGTAAAAAAGGAGGCACTCTATGTTAAGAATATTGATAATTGTTGTATCATAATCCCTAATCAATCTAATTTTTTCTTTGAAAATCATGCCAATAGGCAATACTGTTACTTACATTTGGTGCCAATATGTGGGAGGCATCATTTTCTATTTCTTTTGTTTTCCTCCACAGACATTGATGGTAATGGTTACTAGATAGAATTTCTTTGTGGGATTGTTTTCTTTCTTACACATGTTTGTATCTATTTTGTTTTCTTTTGTTTCCAAAACCCATAAAGAAAAAGGTTGATCAAGAAAGAGCACAAGCTCCTTTTCCATATCTTTGCGCTTTTGCTTGCCTGATTGTGTTTTCCAATGGCCATACAGGCATTACGAGCTGGTCTCCCTTGCAAACTTTCCTACCAATTTATTGCCTTGCCATAGCCCTCTCATCATGACATACGGCCACGTTTGCTCTAGCCTTACATCACAACAAGTCCCTTTGTAGGACCATCATACTGACATAACAAGGTCTTCTGGCGGATATCGCAACTTTAGAGTAATTTTGTAAGGTTGAATTCCCCTTTCATCTGCCCCTTTCTTATTTCTTTGTAGCCAATCACGATCACTAAAAACTGGACCTCATCCCCTTGGTCATTGGTGCCATTTGTTCCCTTTCTTTTAGTCACATTGTTCTAAGTTTATTTGAGGCATACCACTTCCGAAGCCCCTCAAACTAGATATTGAAATTTTCCATTGATAATTTCATGGAGATGAGAAAAAACATGGCCCAAATGTGGTCAGCTACAATATTGCAAAATGTTGATGCAGAAAAGATGCTATTGGCAAATTTCTTCATTGGCGTTACTACACTTTGCTTTTAGCTTTCAAATATTCAACTCTTAGAGTAGTTCACATGCATACTCCTGTCCTTTCCTCCATAGGTGATGGGTGCAGATTGTCTAAAAATCCCACCTTCATACAAATAATAAGAATCAAGGAGACAAACATCCATGTTCTCCCCCATTTTGCTACACTCCCTAATGTACACCAAATCTATTATCGTAAATCCAAATTTTTGTGTCATTGGATTTACTTTCCTCGCATTTGAGATGTAAAACTTCCCATGTCCTGAGCCCCTCCCTAATATTGGCGAAGTTTGTGAGTACTTCATATATGCTCAAGGCCTCACAAATATACTTCTAAATACCGAATGAGAACCTCATAACTTTCAAAAATACCAACCCATGGATTATCACAATATTACCAATGCAACCTTCCACAATGTGCACCTACTAAAACCATCTTCCAACACTCCATTAAACATGTAAGAAGATCATATCTCCATCACGCATT
This sequence comes from Penium margaritaceum, assembly GCA_023375785.1. Lineage (NCBI taxonomy): Eukaryota > Viridiplantae > Streptophyta > Zygnematophyceae > Desmidiales > Peniaceae > Penium > Penium margaritaceum. The sequence continues at coordinate 4,665 of SZWC01030454.1, read as the reverse complement.
GCACTTGACACATAGGCTTGCTGTAATCACCAGCCAACATGGATGTACGTCATTAAACACCGCATCACGAGGTGAGGTCGTTTGAACACCTGCCGACGTGGCATAATTTGTTGATGCAACTCTTTTCCTCTACACAATTCTTGACAAGGCCCTTCAAGAACCTCAAATATTCATCCTTTAAACATAACGTGCTAGGTTTTGTGTCATACTCATAGCCATTTTTATGGAAATGTATACATTGATTCTCTCATGCTAACATATTTACAATTCTTCTATATCTTCAATCATTGGTGAAGTATCACATACATAAAAGGATGGATGAAGACCTCCTTCAACGTATGCAGGTTTTTTTTCAACACTCCCCCCTAATTGGTGTAGTAATTGGCAAACTGAATAGGAAGAACATAAATGTTGTTGTTATTTCTTGGGTCCAAATCTGTTGGAAATTCTCGTCAAAAGGTGCTAGATATTTTCCCGGCATCCACACCCTTGCTGTGTAAAGGTCCTGGTTTGTAAAAATTGTGTAGGCATGCGCACAAGGTAGCGCATGCCCTTTAAAACCGCCTAGAGAGATGCGGAGCTACACTGCACACTGCAACACAGTTACACAAGAAGGTCTACCTAATCCTTCCTAGCTTACGTGTATATCCAAAAAGGACAAGGTCACATAAACGTGTGTACAAGAATAAACAATGGAGGAGGAAAGATTCTACAGGAAGCCACCTGATGAATAAACCTCACCATGAAGTTCGATGAAGCTTTTCTCATCAGAAAGCTTCGCCAAGGTTTACTATTCCATAGTAACATCAAAGAACTGGATTAAACTTCCTCTTCAATGAAGCTTCATACTTGTGTTGAGAATAGATGAGATACGCCTCTTTGTTTGACTTTTTTCATTCCTCACATATTGGTACATACTTGCCGTGACTTAAAAACCCCTTTTTGGGGATATATCAACATTTATCATGATTGTGTTTAGGTTTACCCACAAGCAACTCCCTCATGGGGATGACGGGGTGTTGCCTTTACGGCCACCCCTACTTAGGAGACTCTCACCTCATTTGGTGTTTCTCCTCTGCTATTGCAGCTAGGAATGTAGACTATCCTTGCCTCTCCAGCACCTGTGTTGTATTGTGACAGCACCCGTGTGGGTGGTTGTATGTTTGCGAGTATGTGAATTCAAATCTGCACCTCATGACTGTGATGGTCACTCATAGGTGATTGTGGATAGGTCCACAAAAGAACACGGACATTGAACCGTCCACTTTCACATGGTATCAGAGCAAGGTTTAGAGACTAGCTACAGTACTTTGGTAAGCTGCGAGCATAGCGTAAAGAACAAAAGAGGACGTCGTATTCATTTTCCCAAAGATATTTGTTTTTCCTCAAACTCAGGACAGGTTTTTTGTGGTTTCATGCTAGAAGAGGTCAAGACAAACTCATTGCATCAAATGACGTTCAACTGTGTCTAGTGAAGAGCCCACAGTTCAACTTTTTCAGTTTTAGGGGTGTAAGGTTTTTGGCCTGAATCATTGGTCAATGTAGCCTCATGTTTCGTTGATTTAATGTCTTGTTTTTGTTGGGAACAGAGAGTATTTTATCCACAGAGTATTTTTCAAGGTTGATTTAATGTTGGTTTGGGTTTTGTAAGCTCCTCCATAGCCCTCAATGGTGTTGGTGTCCAATTTTGCGGCAAAGTGTTGATCCCTCTGTCGTTCGAGCAGTCAGACGCATAATTACGACAGTGCGTTTTATGAGGAACGACCGCTAGCCAGTCGGTTGGGGAGAGGGAGAGAAAGCAAGCAAGTGAAAGAGAAATCAAGTGAGCCAGCCTTAAAAGGTGACAATTGAAAAATAAAATTATCTGTGAAACGGTCCGTGGAAAGCAAGTGTACGAGAAAGAGAAAGAGAGAAAGAGAGATGGAGAGAGAGAGAGAGAGAGAGATATAGAGAGCGATCAAGCTAGAGAACAAGCCTGCGATGAAAAGTGACAAAGAAAAAGGATCAGCAAAACGGTCCACAGAAAACGAGTGCACAAGAGAAAGGAAACATGAGAGAGCAAGTGAGTGAGCTAGTAAGCAAGCCAGCAAGGAAGGGCGACGAAGGAGAAAAAAAACGCAGATGCATAGCTCCAAAGTCAGGGTGGGGCACAAACCAAAGCGACCATATGATTCCCCCTGAAGGGAGGTATGGTTAATTAGGGCCATATCACACACTGGTTTTTTAGTGTGTACCTTGAGTTTGCTCTCTTCCATGGGAGTACCTTACACTAATCCTTTCACTCTTTCCATAGTGTATGAGAAGAGTGTACTTTTGTCCTATCTTGTCCAAAGATTCTCTTCTTAGGAAGGACCTCAGTGCGTGGAGTTAGTGTATGTGGCAAGTGCGCTAACTCACCATATAAAAGTACACTAAGAGCGCACTTACTGTGCTAATCCGTCTCATATGTCCAAGTGCACCTTGTGTTTTGTCTTGTATGGTGAAATGATACACTTCTTAGGAAGGACCCCGGTGCGTGGGACTACTGTATGTGGATAGTGCGCTCAATGACCATATAAAAGTACACTAAGAACGCACTCAGTGTGCTAATTTGTCTCATGTGTTTAATAGAACCTTATTTTTTGTCTTTTGTGGCAAAACAATTCTCTTCTTACAAGGGACCCCAATGCGTGGGGCTAGTGTATGTGGCAAGTGCGCTTTGTCACCATACAAAAGTACACTAAGAGCACACTCAGTGTGCTAATTTGTCTCATATGGCTGGTGCATAATTGCTTAGATAGGAACTCAATGAGTTGAAATTACATCTCCTTGTTTAAAAAAAACAATGTATATGTTTTGTATTCTGGGCCATTTATCTTGTGGTAAAAAATATTCCTTCATCGGAAAACAAAGTTATATCAAAATACCGATAGAGATAATTTTGAGAAGTATGTTTTCTGTGTTTCATGGTTTTTGTTCCCTCGGAAAGCTTTACTAAGTATTACGACATACAAATGTACAAAGATTTACATGATTAATATCACTGTAGTAAATGTTGAAAGTGAGTTGCGAACATCGTTGTTCATATTGCTATCTGGATCGTCCGTTAGAACCGGCCATCGATCGATCAGAGCAGCATCTCCGACTTTCGTGACGGCTGTCTAACCTCCGACGACTGTGTCCTATCATTTTTGTCGATATGTTTGTCATTTCCTGCTACGACACAACTCATCGTTTGCGTCAGTCCTTGCAAGGTTGTCCAGAGATGGGTCCAGTGTACGGGGCTAGTCTATGTGGCTAGTGCAAAAGTGCACTTATCACGCACTCAGTGTGCTGTATCCATGTGTCAAAATGGCCGGATTAAGTGAAGTAATCTTGCGGTAACAAAGGCAAATCAATGACATGCGCGACCCGAGCGCAACGTTGAAAACTCGCAAACCTACTCGCTTCGTTTTTGTAAATTTGACAAGTATAAGGAGATTGGAGGTCCTGTTAATCTTCTTGGACCATCTGAAAAACCAAAAAAATAAAGGTCCTGTTAATCTTCCTTAAGTAAGCGTTTTGAAATTTTGCGAACTGCGAACTTTTTGAACTATTATATTTTTGATAAATTCATTTGCGATAGAAATATAGAAAGTCGGAGACCACTGATTTGATGTTAAGAGCGATGTGCATACAAAAGAAGGTTGTATTTCTTCCTTAGCGATGAGTGAAATCATGACAATCCCTCTGTATGCTTATGTTTGGACGGTATTCGAAGAGACTCTAAATATTTTTGACTGATTTACCAATGCATATTGTCTCTCTTCAATTGTCGTTGATGTTGTTAAGTGTAAAAACGTTATGCGTCCTTGAAAGAACGGTTCTTCCAAAATAGCCGTTTTCTATCCCGCTTGATATGTCCTAAGCTCGGCAGATGGGACAAAAGATATTCTCGTGGCTAATATTTTGTACGACCAGCGTGGTGCTAACAATTGCAAACCACTTAACTTTCATGATAACTAACATTGTAACCCCATTCAGTCTGAAACAGCATGAGATCGCACACTCGGTGTATGATAAGTGCACTCTATCATACAAAACCATCGCACTGACCCACATACACTATGCCTCGCATTAGGGAGTCTTAGCAACGGGATAAGTCTCTCTTGGAACTTCTGACGGCAATCGGAGAAGCGAGACGATAGCTCATCACACTTTCTGCCGGCAGCTAATGATGGCCGTCACTCTCCGACGAGAGACAACGACCTGTCAGCCACAAGATCAACGAGGAAGCGCGCGGACTGAATCACTGAACACAGACGCCACTTATAGGTTCGGTATCTGAAGTCTGTTAATACAAATATATGAAGATGCATAAATTGTTGGACTATTATAGGTCATTGCATAATGCAAATGTTGTTCTCGTGAAAACAATAACAAAATTAAATACATATGACACAATTACATCTTAAAAATACGAAAGAGGAAGTTAAAAAATGTAGAATATTTTTTGTGATGTATACGGTATGAAGAAATAGATATATAAAAGGAGGATGAGGAGAGAGAGAGAGGGAGAGAGAGAGAGGGAGGGAGAGAGAGAGGGAGAGAGAGAGAGAGAGAGAGAGAGAGAGAGAGAGAGAGAGAGAGAGAGAGAGAGAGAGAGAGAGAGAGAGAGAGAGAGAGAGAGAGAGAGAGAGAGAGAGA
>SZWC01030443.1:0-24367 GCA_023375785.1 Penium margaritaceum | reverse complement strand
ACTAGAGTCCATAATCTCACACAAGGGAGGAAATCAGCCTAGCAATCAGGCTGACCACTCACACACGACCTAGAGAGCTAGAAAATGCTCTCATGGCACACTCCTAGTGGTCACATAATCCACAATCTTATGGAGAATCGCCATGTGTCCATGGCTAGCACACATGGATCGCACCTCACCTAAAAAGTAAGGAGAGGTACCTTTATCCTAGTCAGAACACTCTGACAAGGCAATCCTAAGACCAAGGACATTTTTGGATATTTCTCCCATCATGTCTTGACCCTGGACCTCTTGCCTTTTTCTTTTCTCAGGCTAAGGCATGGAGCCATCACCCATGGCCACCCAGACATCGACGGTCGATGACCCCCCAAAACTTTGAAAATTCATATCTCCCAATCCGACCGTTGGATCGGCTTCAAACTTGGACCGTAGACATTTTGTCACCTGATCTTTCCAGTAGAGAGGTCGGATTGACAATCGGAGCAGGTATTTGGTACTTTCCAAGAACTTTCTCCTGTGGACCTGAAACTGAGCCGGATGGCTCCTTTCCCAACAATCACTTGCTAGCAACTGTGTCCACTTAACACTTGGTCACTTTCAGATCAACCCATCAAAGAGGATCATCAACAGGGGATTTTGAAATATATGTCCTCTTGAAAATAGGGTGTGCTTCTGCTCCTACTCCAACTCTTATCAGCTAGTTTGTAAACGCCGTTTCTCCCAAACGAATCAATGGAATGTAAATATTTGTACATCAATGGAACTTAGGAAATATACTTTAGTATGCATGTGCAACCTTTTGAACTTGACGAAGAAATTATTATTTGTTAATGGAATTTGTTGGATCTTTGCGATCTGGGGCTTGATGGAAACCTTGTTTTGGAAACTAGAAGATCCAATGGTCGATCGTCGAATTTGGTCAAGGTTTGTCCCTAACCCGTCAATCTCAAGGTGACGGCATGTGCTTGTTGGAACTGGCAGACCTTGGCTTTGATGCCAAATGTTGCATTTTGAGGACACAGAGAGTATTGGAGCAACGAGTATGTGGGACTCAAAGGGCATCTGTTGTGCTGAGGAATGGTCATTGAATCACTCTAAATGCAGTCTTGGTCTTGGTCCATCGCCAATCGATGCCCATTAATGCCCTTCAATCCATCGATTGACCCCTATCCGGGGGCATCAATGGAGTCCCTTTTGCGAGGGGCATTGAACTGCCAAGAAATGTACAGATGCTTTGTGTTTGGGGACATTCACAATATGTATATGGCATTCACATCTTCTAAAGCACATTAAAATCCAGAATGACACCATTATCATTCTTTCATCCATTTTCATGCACTTTGGCATTGCAATACATAATCCCACGGTTACATTAATATCCTACTATTTACACACATTCATGTGGCCTTATGTACAATGGCTTACAATTGTTAGCCCTTGTATGACTACTGTGCATTCATGTCCACTTAAAAGACTAGATTGCTTGAATTTCCAAATAAGCACAAGTAAATATTGCAAAGGGGAAAGGAGAAAACATTGCTTGATAGAATGATCCAAGACAAGTGGCAACTAATAACAACAAAGACAATGAGAATCTAAATCTACTTATCTTGCGCTTTGCTACCTTCAATGCAGCAATCCTTATTGCTACTGCTGTTGCACGCTTCACAGTTGCTACTTTGGTTGCACCAGACTTTGCTGTGGCCTTTGTAGCAGGGCCAACTCTGGAGGATATAGTGGATCACTTTTGTGTAGCTGGTACTACAGTATCCTACATCCCTTGTTCTTTGCCTGGTGTCTTTCCTGCTGTACTAGCAGTAGCTGGCACATCCTAGACATGCCCACATTCACATCCTTCACCCTACCCATCCCCTTCACCTTCCCCACCCCCTCCACCCTACTTGTTGGTGGCTTCCTTATCTGCTCTCTGCTCTCTGTCCTGCCCATGTGCAACTCTCCCATCCTTCTCTTTCTCCCCTTCATCATCATCCTCATTATTGGGAAAGGAGCCATCCGTCTCAATTTCAGGTCCACAGGAGCAAGTTCCAGAAAACTACCAAATGCCTGCTCTTATCATCAATCCAGTCTCACCATTAGAAAGTCAGAAGGAAAAATGTCTACAATCAAAGTTTCAGGCCAATCCAACAGTCCGATTAGGAGATTTGATTTGAAGTTCCCGCAATCATCGACCGCCTGTATCTAGGTGACCATCGGCAATGGCTCCATGCCTTAGCCTAAGAAAAGAAAAAGGCAAGAGGTCCAGGGTCAAGACTTGATGGGAGAAATATACAAAAGGTCTTAGATTCTTTGTTTGCCTTCTTAGAGTGAGCTGATTAGGAAAAAGGTATCCATCCTTACTTTTTAGGTGAGATAAGATCCTAGTGTGCTAGCCGTGGACTCAAAGTGATTCTCTATGGGTTATGTGACCAGTAGGAGTCTGCCATGAGAGCATTTTCTAGCTCTCTAGGCCGTGTGTGAGAGGTCAGCCTGACTGCTAGGCTGATTTCCTCTCTTGTGTGAGATTATGGACTATAGTGTGTAAATCTTAGCCTCCATGGCTAAATGGTGTGACTTGTGAGAGAGCTGACTTGCCCTAGCTCTAACTCTATATATACTCCATCATTTTGCATCATTCAATAACCATTCTTTGGCAAAACAAATGCCCTTTTATTCCCACATGTTTGCTGCCTCAAGGCTCCCTCTCTTCTCTAGTTCCAACACTTTGTATCAGAGCCAAATTCTACCAATTTCAGCCAGCATACGCTATCACTTTGAGAGTGACGAGTTAGGGTGAACCCTTCACTGAATTTGACAACCCAGCACTGGATGTTCAAGTTCACAAGACAAGATTTGCAACAAGTCCCTAATCACAAAGATCATACAGTCGGATTGAGAGTTATGCTCAAAACAAGGTCTGCCATGGCTACATTCTTCTCTCGGTAAGACAGTGGCCTTGTCATGGCCATAACTCTCTCATTTCTTTGTCAAATAAAAATCATGGCACATGAAAATTGTAAATCTTCCCCTTAGTTTTCCATTGGTGTAATCATATTTGAATTCCATTGGTATGTTTGGGAAAAACGTCGTTTCCTATATGGCTAGTGTGAGGTGGAGTATGAGCTGCAGCATGCCCTGTTTTCAATAGGGAATATCTCTGAGAATCCCCTGTTGATGACCGTGTTTATGGATCAATCTGTGAGGTTTAAAGCTGAATTTTCCACTTGTGGGCTCAGTCTTTCCAAATTCTCTGTCTACAGGCCTCTACACTCTATTTTCTCTGAGATAGATTGTCAACCTCCCTGAGGCGACGGTCTAGAAAACGGGTTCTGACACAATGGTTACCGCCAACCACTCTTGGTATTAAAACCAAGAGATGATATCACCCTCAGAGCCAAGGTTCCGCACTAAGCAGTTCATATGAATCACTTCCTTGCACTTCGTCCTCAGCACCTGGTCACTTTCGCGCAAGGAGCGAACTCTTGGAGCTTACACCAACAAATGCTTCTTTAGTGTCTGCCCCTGGTGGAAAACTTGTTAGGAGTCTTAAAGGTAAGAACTATACTCAATGACAGGCAACTGACAGGTTCTTTTAGTCCTAGAGCCAGCCTCTAGCCTAGGCGCGCAGTGGCTCCTTTGGATAAGCCACTTTGGGGGCAATCTGAATTGCTTCATCCCCCTGTGTACATGGCACTCCATGTGATCGCTTAGTAGTGCCAGCCACCAAGAAGGACCTTGGAATGTTCTAAGATATCTCTTAGAAGAAGTTGTGGGTTGGGATTTGACCCAGTGACCTCTCGCTCTAGAGACTAACTCTGGAACCTCTAAGCCACAAGGAGTTGTCCTACGCAGTGTTTGTTGGCTATACTATCAATTTAGACCAACGGGACTTGATCCAAAGGAGAAGCGCATACCTTGTTTATCTGCACCAGACTTAGGGGACTTACTCCAGGGGAGAAGTGCATGCCTAGTTTGTCCTGTGCCTGTCCAAATATCAGCAATGGACAAGGATTACATTAGGTCAACAAATTCTTCCTTGCACCTTTTTCCATTAGCTTTGAGATCTCTCCTTTCTCCAGCAATCTTGGCCTCAGTCTTCGTCCGCAGTGTCGACCATATGGATGCCTCGGGTATCTGCAGCGTGTAATTCGCTGTCCAGCACCTTCGTCATGTAATGTGTAAGCATCTTCCTGGTCTCCACCTATTCGAGGTCCACGATTTCCTTTGCGACCAGGTCACGTGAGTAGTGGTACGTGATGTCAATGTGCTTTGGTCCGCCAGGAGATGAAATCATCTTGTGCCATTTTCATTGTACTCTTCTTGTCGATGCTGACCTTTGTTACCTCCGTTTGTCAAACTTTCAACTTAGCAAGCAAACTGCGTAGCCACGGTGTCTCCTTCCGTGCTTCTGACAGAGCGATGTACTCTGCCTCAACGGTAGAGAGGGGGACACAGTCTTGCTTTCTGCTTGCCCAAGAGACGGCACCACCATTCAAGATGTACACAAAGCCCGAGGTGGACTATTTGTCATGGATTCTTCCTCCCCAGTCAGCGTTCGTGTAGCACACCAGCCGCAGCGGGTGAGATGCTTCTTTGCCTCCAAAATGGAGTCCCATGTGTCGCGTCTGATATGCTCCGCTCCGCTCCCTTGGTTGCCGGTGTTGACCTGATATGCTCCTTGTCCATGGCTGATATATCAACAAGCACACGACAGACTAGGCATGCACTCCTTGCTTGGAGTAAGTCCCCTAAGTCTGGCCCAGATAGACAAGGCATGCACTACTCCTTTGGAGCAAGTCCCCTTGGTCTAATCTGGATAGTATGGCCAGCAAACACTACCTAGGAAAACTCCTTGTGGCTTAGACGTTCCAGAGCTAGTCTCTAGAGCAAGAGGTCACTGGGTCAAATCCCAGCCCAAGGACTAATTTTTTTTGTGACCAAAAGTGGGACAGGAAGGTTCTCAGGTCCTTCCTCGTGGCTGGCGCCACTTGGCGGTCACAGGGAGCGCCATGTAGGCAGGGGGATGATGCAGTCCACATTGCCCCTAGAGTGGCTCTTCCAAGGAGCCACTGCGCGCCCAGGCTAGAGGCTGGCTCTAGGACTGTAAGAACCTGTCATTTGCCTGTCATTGAGTACGATTCTTACCTTTGAGATTCCTCATAGAGTTGTCCACCAGAGGCAGACACTAAAGAAGCATTGGTTGGTCTAAGCCCCACGAGTTCGCTCCTCGTGCGAAAGTGACCAGATACTAAAAACACAATGCAAGGAATTAATTCATATGAACTGCTCAGTGTGGAACCTTGGCTCTGAGGGTGATATCATTTCTTGGTTGTAATACCAACAGCGGTCGGCGGGAACCATTGTGTCGGAACCTGTTTTCTAGACCGTTGCCTTAGGCAGGTTGACAAAGGGTTATTGGCTAACACTGACCAGTTGTAAGGCACACTTCTACGCACTCCCTCGCCCTCTCTGTCTTGCAGCACGCATCAGTTCCATCAGTTGCTTCTGCTCCATGTGCTCCATCAGCTCCAACGGCGGGTATAAGAAATTAGCAAAAAAGGGTCCAGGATAAGCTCTGTCCTCGGAGGTACGACCCTTGGGCCCTAACCAGGATAACCTCTGTCCTTGGAGGCACGACCTTGGGTTTGCTATAGTGCTTTCTTCTCTGTTTGAAGGTGATCAACGGCTAAGGGGTAAGTGACAGATCTGCACCTTCCAAACCGGTAGTAGACAACAGCCTACATCAGCCTACATCGCCCTCAGAGAAGCTGAGAAGCAGAGAAGCAGTATGACGACACCCACGACGCTCACTCGGGAGCAGGTCAATGGTGGGATGTCAAAGTTCACAGGGTTTTGTTTTCCCTTGTGGAGATGGAAATTTGAGATTGTCATGAGGATGCGTGGCTACTTGAAGATGTTCCTTGGAGAAGAGGTTGAACCTCTAAAAACAGATCCTGGATATGAAGCGTGGAGTGTGAAAAATGACATGGCGCTTGCCATTCTTGTGACATCGGTGCATGAGTCATAGCATGTCCACCTCCAAGGTATCACACACGCATCAAACGCTTATGAGAAGCTTGCACGTGTATACCAATGAACGGCTCTTGCAAATCGCCTCTTCATCTTTCAAAAGCTTATTTTGATGAGGGTCATCAAGGGAGAGTCGATTCCGGACTTCCTGTTGCCGTTTGAATTACTGGTGCAACAAGTGACCCAAATGAACTTCAAAATCGACACAAACATGTAGGCCATGATCCTCCCCATGGCGCTACCTCAAAGCTGGAGTCCTCTAATCACTGTCTTTTGCGGTTGGAAGGAGGAGGATTTGACGTATGAGGCAGTGTCCGAGTACATGCGCAACGAGGCCGTGCGTCGTAGCAGTAGTGGGGCTAACAAATCTGTTGGGAAAGGGGCCATCCGGCTCAGTTTTAGGTCCACAAGAGCAAGTTCCAGGAAAGTACCAGATGCCTGCTCCGATCGTTGATTCAACTTCACCATTGGAAAGATCATGTGGCAAAACACCTACGGTCCAAGTTTGAGGCCGATCCAACTATCGGATTGGGAGATATGAATTTTCTAACTTTTCGGGGTCATCGAAAGCCGATATCCGGGTGACCATGGGCGATGGCTCCATGCCTTAGCCTGAGAAAAGAAAAAGGCAAGAGATCCAAGGTCATGACCTGATGGGAGAAATATCCAAAAAGGTCCTAGATTCTTGGGTTGCCTTGTCAGAGTGTGCTCACTAGGAAAAAGGTACCTCTCCTTACTTTTTAGGTGAGGTGAGATCCTTGTGTGCTAGGCAAATACACATGGCGATTCTCCATGGGATTGTGGGTTATGTGACCACTAGGGGTGTGTTCCATGAGAGCATTCTCTAGCTCTCTAGGTTGTGTGTGAGTGGTCAGCCTGATTGCTAGGCTGATTTCCTCCCTTGTGTGAGATTATGGACTCTAGCGTGTGAGTTTTAGCCTCCATGGCTAATTGGTGTGGCTTGTGAGAGGGCTGACTTGCCCAAGCTCTAGTTCTATATGTACTCCATCATTTTGAGTGATTAAACAACCATTGGTCAGCACAAGTGATGCCCTTCCAGTCCCACATGCTCCCTGCTTTAAGGCTCCCTCTCTCCTCCAGTTCAAACACTTGGTAACAGAGCCAAGTTCTGCCACTTTCAGCCAGCACAGGCCGTCACTTTGAAAGTGACAGGTTGGGGTGAAACCTTCATCAGATCTGACAATCGACCATGAGGTCTTCAAGTTCAAGAGACACGCATGCCAATGAGATGAAGATCGCAAATATCCAATGGTCGGATTGAGAATTATGCTCAAAACGAGGTCGGCCAGGGCTACACTCTTCTCTCTAAGTAAGACTCTTGCCTTGTGATGGCCATAACTCTCTTGTTTCTTTGTCAAATTTAAAAAGTAGCACATACAAATTGAGGTTATTTTCCTAAGCTTTCTATTGGTGCAAAACTATTTGCATTCCATCAGTACGTTTGGGAGAAACCTTATTTACAAGGTTGTTGGTGTGAGCTGGAGTAGGAGCAGAAGCATACCCTGTTTTCAAAAGGGCATATCTCTGAAAATCCCCCCCCTGATGACTCTGTTTTATGGGTCCATCTGAAAGGTTTTGAGCTGCATTTTCCAGTGGAGGGCTCTGTTTTTAAAAATTCTGAGTCTGCTGGCCTATACAGTCCATTTTCTGTCAGACAGATTTCTGGCAGAAGCAGCAGCAGAAGCAGGGATAGCGCCGCCACTCAAGGGCAGCGTTGAGCATCACCAAGGCTAAAAATGGCAGCAGAAGGCGTGGAAACAGCAGTCCAGCCCTTGGAGAGGTTGGAAGGATGCGCCAACTTCATGTTTTGGAAGATGCGTACCTGCCTCTTTTTGGAGGAGAGGGGTTTGTGGGAGGTGGTGAACAGCGACGAGCGCGCTCCGCCTCCACAGGCAAAAGGCATCACCGCAGCAGAGGTGGTGGCGGGGAAGACGCCGCAGAAAGGTGCAGCAGATGGAAGTTCATCTACAACTGCAGCAACGGCATATGAGGAGTGGAAGAAGGACAGGCATGCGTACAGGTTGCTTGTTAATAACATCTCCAGCACGCATCTTCAGTACTTGAGTGACAAGGCTACTGCAAAAGAGGTGCGGGACACGTTGTGGAAGAAGTATGAGAGCAAGGATCCAGTATTTCTTATGCTTTTGGAGGAGAAGATGGCGTTGAAAATGCAGGGTGGCGAAGGTATGGAGGCGTACTTGGACAGGGCAAAGGAGCTGGCGAAGCAGCTGAAAGCGGCCACCAACCCTGTGGAAGACACGCGCTTCGTCCTCCTCTTACTGAGGGGACTCACAACAAGGTATGACATAGTGCGAGAGACGTTGGAGTGCCAGACGACTCTCGACCTCAACTTCATCTGCACGCACCTGGAACAGGTAGAACTGCGTCGCAATGCAGCAAAGCGCAATGGCGACAGCAGCAGCAGTGAAGTAGCTTTCATGGCCATGGGCTCATGCAACCACCTGCAGCAGCACTCTGGCCAGCAGAGGGGCAAGAAGAAGGGCAAGTGCCACTATTACCAAAAAGAGGGGCACTACAAGAAAGATTGCTTCAAGTTCAAGAGGGACCAGAAGGAGCACCAGCAGCAGCAGCAAAAGTAGGAATCTCCACAGCAACAGCAGCAGCAGTCACAGCAACGTCAGCAACAGTAGCAGCAGCAGAACCATACCGGCGTGCGTCATTTTGGTAACATGAATGTCGCCAAGGAGGTGCTCGACCACCTTTTCATGGCGAAGTCTGACATGTCGCAGAAGGAAAATGCGAATCTGGCGTCGTACAAGGACTCAGGGTGTACCAAGAGTCTAACGCACCAGAAGGAGTGGTTTACGCAGCTGCTCTCGGTTCCCCCTCGTCTGATTGCTTTGGGTGATGATCGGGTGGTGTATGCTGAGGGGATTGGGATTGTAAAGATGTGGTTGGAGAACCCGCGTGGCATTGAAGTGGGAGTGTTCCATGGCGTGCTCTATGTGCCTGATGCTGCGTTCAACCTTCTCTTAGTGTCCTCTCTCACCAACGCAGGACTGCGCATCGTCTTTGACAATGACTATGGCTCCATCCTCGACAAGGAAACAGGAGGGGAGTTGGCCAGGCCGGTGAAAGAAGGCGATATGTACCGCCTGCTGGGGGCGACCAAGATCCCGCGCGAGCAGTGCCTTGCAGCAGTGGTGCACGCCACATATGGCCAAATGTGGCATGCGCGCTACGGCCACATTGGCATGCCCGCCTTAGAGCAACTTTAAACAAAACAGATGGTGCATGACTTGTCCACCATCTCTAGCTTTGAGTAGAAATTGTGCATCGGCTGTTTGGAGGGGAAGCAGCATCGCGAGGCATTCTCTAGAGGAGGAGAGCGCGCGAAGGAGGTGCTGGAGCTGGTCCACACAGACTAGTGTGGCCCGATGCAGACCCAGAGCTTTGGAGGCTCTAGGTATTTTCTCACATTCATTGATGATTTCATCCGTTACACTTTTGTGTCTTCCTTTCCTCCAAGGACCAGTGCTTTGACAGGTTCAAGGAGTTCATGGTCATGGTGGAGAACAAGACTGGGAAGAAAATCAAGGCGCTGCGCAGCAACCGCGGTGGAGAGTACCTAAGCAACGAGTTCCAAGACTACCTCACAGCGGGCATCAAGGCGCAGTGCACCGCATCATACTCGCCGAAGCATAATGGCGTAGCGGATTGCGCCAACCGCACCATCGTTCATTCGGCGCGCTCCATACTGCACCCAACTCAGCTCACCTACGCCTTTAGGGCGGAAGCAGTAAGCACTGCGGTGTCCATCAAGAACCGCAGTCCAACCAAGGTCTTGGAGCAGATGACACCGTACGAGGCGTGGTTCGGCAAGAAGCCGAGCGTGGGTCATCTTCGCACGTTTGGCAGCTTGGCGCACATGCACGTGCCAATGGAGAAGCAGCAAAAGTGGGATGCAAAGAGCGCGCATATGCTGATGATTGGCTATGACGTGGCAAGCAAGGCGTATCGTCTCTACAAGAGGGATATAGGCCACATCATCATCTCCAAGAATGTCGTCCTCAACGAGAGCAACGTCATCGGCACTATCATTGTCTGTGAAGAGGCAGCAGAAGCATCAGCTGATGAGACAGTGGAAGGATATATCCTTCCTGACCCAGACTCTCCTGATCCTTCCTCCACTGTGACCACGAGAGAACGAGTCCACTCTCCCATGTCTGATGCAGCAGATACAGCGGCCTCATCCACAGAAGCAGGGCAGAAGATGCACCACCATCAACACGAGCGGTTGTGCCGGTAGCACCGCATCACCCGCCTGCGTACGCTCCAGTACCAGGTCAGAGGTACCCTCTCAGGATGCGCTACAAGCCTGGTGAGCGCAGGCATTTCTGGATGCTCCATAAACCAGACCAGATGTACGTAGCACTTGTAGCAGACTCTCATGAGCCGACGTCGTACAAGGAGGCCATGGAGTCATGAGATGCGACAGATTGGATGGAAGCTGTGCAGCAGGAGGTACAGTCGCAGCTCGACAACGGTACGTGGGAGCTGACTGAGCGTCCACCTGGACGTAAGGTGATCAAGTGCAAGTGGGTGTTAAAGAAGAAGCGGGGAGCAGATGGCAACCTGGAAAAGTACAAAGCAAGGCTGGTCGCCAAGGGCTACTCGCAGTAGGAAGGCATCGACTACATGGAAACCTTTGCTCCTGTTGCAATATTTGCCTCTGTGCGTACGCTCCTTTCCTATGGAGCAGCAGAGGACTTTGAGGTCCACCACATGGATGTGAAGACAGCGTTCCTGAACGATGACCTGGAAGAGGAGATTTACATGGAGCAGCCGAAGGGGTTCGTCATGGATGGCCAGGAGCACCTGGTTTGCAAGCTGCAAAAGTCACTGTACGGCCTCAAGCAAGCGTCGCGTGCTTGGAACCAAATGTTGGATGCGGCGTTGTAGTGCATGGGGTTTGAGCGCAACGAGTGTGACTATAGCGTCTATCACTGGAAGCATGTTCATGAAGTGCTCATCATCATCGTCTATGTGGATGACATGCTCCTCCTTTCCAATAGCATGTCTGCACTGCACAAGTTCAAGGAGGCCATGCAGGGGCGCTTCCTCATGTCTGATCTCAGGGAGGTATCATACTTCCTTTGTATCCAGATCACTCGTGACCGCAAATCATGCTCTATCTCACTTCAATAGAGCCGCTACATCAAGGGTATCTTGCAACGGTTCGGCATGGCAGAGGCAAAACCCATCGGCACGCCGCTGGAGACGTGGAAATACCTCGTGAGCTTCAATGGAGAAGCAAATGCAGCTGAGCGGCAGAATTACCAGAGCGCCGTCGGCAGCCTCATGTACGTGATGGTTACAACCAGGCCGGACCTCGCACAAGCTGTTAGCGCTGTTAGCGAGCACATGGCAAACCCCGGACCTTAGCACTAGAAGGCAGTGAAGCAGATCTTTTGCTACCTTGCTGGAACCATCAACATCGGCATCACCTACAACAGCAACGACAAAAGCATCATCGGCTACACGGACGCTGATTGGGCTTCAAATCCTGAAAACCGCAAGTCCATCTCTCGATATTTGTCCCTAATGAATGCTGGGGCCATCAGCTGGTGCAGCAAGCGACAGGTGGTCATGGCCACTTTGAGCACGAAAGCTGAGTACGTCTCTCTCGGCTTTTGAGCCAAGGAAGCAGTTTGGATTCAGCGTCTCATGGCAGAGATGAGTGGGAGTGGACCACTTCCAGTTCATGTCCACGTCGACAACCAGAGCGCAAGTGCACTCCCTAAGAATCCTGAGCACCATGTACACACCAAGCTCATTGAAATCGCATATCACTTCATCAGGCACATGGTGCAGGAGGGTCCTATCAAGATGGAGTTTACTCCAACAAGCAAGCAGGTCGCTGATTTCTGCACCAATCCAGTGACCCGTGAGAAGCAGCAGTTCTGTATGAAGGCATGTGGACTCAGCCCACTCTGACAGCGGCAAAGTGGGAGATTGTTGCTAATGGAGCCATCCGGTTGAGTTCTAGGTCCACAGGAGCAAGTTCCAAGAAAGTACCAGATTCCTGCTCCGATCGTCAATCCCACTTCTCCATTGGAAGGATCATGTGGCAAAATGTCTATGGTCCAAGTTTGAGGCCGATCCAACGGTCTGATTGGGAAATATGAATTTTCGAAGATTTCGGGGTCATTGACAGCCGATATCTAGATGACCATGGGC
Source organism: Penium margaritaceum (assembly GCA_023375785.1). NCBI lineage: Eukaryota > Viridiplantae > Streptophyta > Zygnematophyceae > Desmidiales > Peniaceae > Penium > Penium margaritaceum. Next base: position 12,118 of record SZWC01030443.1, on the reverse strand, counting down.
AATGGCTCCATGCCTTAGCCTAAGAAAAGAAAAGGCAAGTGATCCAGGGTGTAGACCTGATGGGAGAAATATCCAAAAAGGTCCTAGATTCTTGGGTTGCCTTGTCAGATTGTGCTTGCTAGGAAAAAGGTACCTCTCCTTACTTTTTAGGTGAGGTGAGATCCTTGTCTGCTAGCCATGGACACATGGCGATTCTCCATGGGATTGTGGATTATGTGACCACTAGGAGTATGCCATGAGAGCATTCTCTAGCTCTATAGGTCGTGTGCGAGTGGTCAGCCTGATTGCTAGGCTTATTTCCTCCCTTGTGTGAGATTATGGACTCTAGTGCGTGAGCCTTAGCCTCCATGGCTAAGTGGTTTGGCTTGTGAGAGGGCTGACTTGCCCAAGCTCTAGCTCCATATGTACTCCATCATTTTGAGTGATTAAAGAACCATTCTTCAGCACAAGTGATGCCCTACCAGGTTCACATGCTCGGTGCTCCAAGGTTCCCTCTGTCCTCCAGCTCCAACAAGTTCAGCCTATGTTGCACGGTACGGTCGTCGTGGCAACAATTCCTCTTATGGTCAGAGGAGCAGCGGAAGCGGTGGCGGTGGAGGAAAGGGCAATGGTGGCGGTGGAAAGAGTTCAAAGCATCCTGGGAAGTGCCATAACTGTGGCAAGCCTGGGCAGTGGGCACGGGAATACAGGGCTTCGAAGAAGGAAGACGGAGATCATGGTGGTAGATATGAGGGAAAAAGAAAGGGTAAGGAGGTGACGAACATGATGGCTGAGAGCGTGCCGGCAACCAAGGGAGCAGCACCGCTAAAGCAACCAAAGGAGTTGACATCCCACCGTAGACCTGCTCAAGAGTGAGCGTTGCTGGTGTCGTCATACTGCTCCTCTGCTTCACTACTCCTTTGAGGCCGATGTAGGCTGATGTAGGCTGTTGTACGCTACAAGTTTAAAAAGGTGCAGATCCGTTGCTTATCCCTTAGTCGTTGATCACCTGTAAACAAAGATGAACGCACACTAGCAAACCCAGGGTCGTACCTCCAAGGGCAGAGCTTATACTGGTAAGGGCCCAAGGATCGTACCTCCAAGGACAAAGTTTATCCTTGGCCCTTTCTCGCTAAGTGCCACCAGCCGCTGTTGGAGTTGATGGAGCAGATGGAGCTGATGGAGGTGATGCGTACTGTAAGACAGAGAGGGCAAGAGCGTGCGCAAAAGCATGCCTTATAACTAGTGAGTGTCGGCCCATAACCCTTTGTCAACCTGCTTGAGGCGACGGTATAGAAAACGGGTTTTGAGACAATGGTTCCTGCTGACCACTCTTGGTATTGCAACCAAGAGATGATATCACCCCGAGAGCCAAGGTTCCACACTGAGCAGTTCATATGAATCACTTCCTTGCACTGTGTCCTTAGCACGTTGTCACTTCTGGGCGAGGAGCAAACTCCAGGGGCTTAGACCAACCAATGCTTCTTTAGTGTCTACCTCTGGTGGATAACTCCGTTAAGAGTCTCAAAGGTAAGAACTGTACTCAATGACAGGCAACTGATTGGTTCTTATAGTCCTAGAGCCAGCCTCTAGCCTAGGCGCGCACTGGCTCCTTTGGATAAGCCACACTGGGGATAATCTGGATTGCGTCATCCCCCTTGCCTACATGGCGCTCCACGTGACCCCCAAGTGGTGCCAGCCACTAGGAAGGACCTTGGAATGTTCTAAGATGTCTCGTAGAACCTTCCTTTCCCCCTTTTGGTCACAAAGAAAATTAGTGACTGGGCTGGGTTTTGACCCAGTGATTTCTCGCTTGAGAGACTAACTCTAGTTTAGACCAATGCTTTAAAGGAGAAATGCATGCGTTGTCTATCTGGACCAGACTTGGGGAACATACTCCAAGGGAGCAGTACATGGCTTGTCCGTCCTGTGCCTGTCCAGATATCAGCCATGGACAAAGGAGCATATTAGGTTTACACAGATTTCTTGCAGAAGCAACAGCAGAAGCAAGGGTAGCGCCGCCACTCAAGGGCATCGTTGACCAGCACCGAAGCTCAAAATGGCAACAGCAGGCATGGTAACAGCAACTGCAGGGGTGGTAATAGCAAGAAGCATGGTAACAGTAATAGCTAAGCTCAAAATGGCAGCAGCAAGCGTAGAAGGGCGCGCCAACTTCAGGTTTTGGAAGATCCATACCCGCCTACTTTTGGAGAAGGGCTTGTGCGAGGTGGTGAGTGGCGACAAGCGCGCTCCGCCTCCACAGGTAAAAGTCATCACTGCGGCAAAGGTGGTGCCAGGAAAGACACTGTAGAAAGGTGCAGCAGATGCAAGTTCATTCACAACTGCATCAGCGGCATATGAGGCGTGGAAGAAGAAGGACAGGCAGGCCTACATGCTGCTTGTCAATACCATCTCCAACCTGCATCTGAACTATGTGAGTGACAAGGCTACCACAAAAGAGGGGTGGGATACGTTGTGCAAGAAATATGAGAGTAAGGATCCTACATTCCTCATGCTTTTGGAGGAAAAGATGATGGCGGTTAAAATACAGGATGAGAAGGGATGGAGACCTACTTGGAAAGGGCAAAGGAGCTAGCAAAGTAGCTGAAAGCGGCCGGAAACCCTACGGAAGACACGCGCTTCATCCTCCTCTTGTTGAGGGCACTCCCAATGAGCTACAACACGGTGTGAGAGATGTTGAGTGTCTACCGACACTCGACCTGAACTTCATCTCCACGCACTTGGTGTAGGTGACCAGCAGTAGTAGCAATCTAGGCAGGAAAGAGGCAAGAAAAAAAGCAAGTGCGACTATTGCCAGAAAGAGGGGCACTACAAGAAAGAGTGTTTCAAGTTCAAGAGGAACCAGAAGGAGCAGAAGCAGTAGTAGCAAAAGCAGCAAACTCCACAACAGCAGCAGCAGCAGTCATAGTAGCGTCAGGAGCACTAGCAGTAGCAGTAGAAGTAGACCGTCGTGCGCCATTTTGGCAACATGTACGTGGCCAAGGAGGTGCGCGGCCGCCTCGTCATGGCGAATTCTGACATGTCATATCAGGAGAAGGCGGATCTGGCGTGGTACAAGGACTCAGGGTGTACCAAGAGTCTGTTGCACCTCAATGAGTTGTTTATGCAGCTGCTCTCCATTCCCCCTTGACGGATTGAATTGGGTGATGATCGGGTGGTGTATGTTGAGGGGATTGGGATCGTGGAGATGTGGTTGGGGACCCCGTCTCGCATTGAAGTGGGAGTGTTCCATGGCGTGGTGTATGTACTTGATGTTGTGTTCAATCTTCTCTGAGTGTCCTCTCTCACCAACATACGTCTGCGAGTCGTCGTTGACAACGACAATGGCTACATCCTCGACAAGGAAATGAGAGAGGAGTTGGCCAGGTCAGTGAAAGAAGGCGACATGTACTGCATGTTGGGGGCATCCAAGATACCGCGAGAGCAGAGTCTTGAAGCAGTGGTGCAGACGACAGATGGAAAAATCTGTCATGTGTCGTACGGCCACATCGGCATGCGTACCTTATTGTAACTTTAAAGAAAGCAGATGGTACGTGACTTGCCCACCATCTCTAAGTTTAAGGAGAGGTTGTGCATCGGCTTTTTGGAGAGGAAGTAGCATCACGAAGTGTTCTCTAGAGTACGAGAGCGTGCGAAAGAGGTAGTGGAGCTGGTCCACACAGACTTGTGTGGCCCGATAAAGACCAAAAGCTTTGGAGGCTCTAGGTATGTTCTCACCTTCATTGATGATTTTAGCCATTGCACTGCTGTGTACTTCCTTTCCTCTAAGGACCAGTGCTTTGACAGGTTGAAGGAGTTCAAGGCCAAGGTGGAGAACTAGACGAGCAAGAAAGTTAAGGCGTTCCATAGCAATCGAGGTGGTGAATACCTGAGCAAGGAGTTCCAGGACAACCTCGCAGCAGCAGGCATCAAGGCGCAGCACACCAAGCCATACGTGCTACAGCAAAATGGCATAGCAGAACGCGCCAACTACACCATCGTTGAGTAAGCGCGCTCCATGCTCTATGCGGCTAGGCTCTCCTATGACTTTTGGGCCGAAGTAGTGAGTACTATTGTGTACTTTAAGAACCGTAGTCCAATTAAGCTCATGGAGCAGAAGACGCCGTTTAGGCGTGGTTTTGTAAGAATCCGAGCATGGATCAATTTCAAGCGTTTGGCAGCTTGGTGCACATGCACGTGCCCAAGGAAAAACGGAAGAAATGGGACGCAAAGGGCGCACAGATACTGATGATCAGCTATGATGTGGAAAGCAAGGCATACCGCCTCTATGATAGGGATACTAGAGACGTCATCATCTCCACGGATGTGGTCTTTGATAAGAGCAACGTAATCGACACCAACATTGTTTCTGAGGAAGCAACAGTACCAGTAGCTGACAAGGAAGCTGCAAAAACCAGACGAGATGAATGTCGCAGTTGCAACACACTCTGATGAACCGACGTCATACAAGGAGGCCATGGCTGCACCAGATGTAACATATTGGGCACGAGCTATGCAGCATGAGATACAGTTGCAGCTCAACAACGCTACATGGGAGCTGCGTGAGCGTCCAATTTGGACGTAATGTAATCAAGTGCAAGTAGGTGTTCAAGAAGAAGAGAGCCACTGATGGCAACCCAAAAAAACCCAGGTGATGCTGGTCGCCAAGGGCTACTTACAACAGGAAGGCATCGAATACATGAAAATCTTTACTCCTATTGCAAAGTTTACCTCTGTGTGTACACTCCTCTCTTATGCAGCAGCTGAGGACTTTGAGATTCACAACATGGATGTCAAGACGACATTCTTTAACGGTGACTTGGAGGAGGAAATCTACATGGAGCAGCCAGAGGGGTTCGTCATGGATGGTCAAGAGCACGTGGTTTGCAAGTTGCAAAAGTCGCTGTATAGCCTGAAGGAAGCGTCGCATGCTTGTAACGAGAAATTGGATGCGGCGCTACAGTACATGGGGTTGAGCGTTATGAGTGTGGCTACAGCGTCTATTGCCGGTAGCATGGTCATGAGGTGCTCATTATTATCGTCCATGTGGATGACATGCTCCTCCTTTCCAATATTATGTTTGCTCTGCAAAAGTTTACAAAGGCCATGTAGGAGTGCTTTGAAATGTCTGATCTCGAGGAGACGTCATACTTCCTCGCTATGCAGATCACGCGTGACCGCAAATCACGCTCTCTTTTGCTGCAACACAACCGCTTCATGAAGGATGTCTTGCAGCGGTTCAGCATGGCAAATGCTAAAACCATCGGCACGCTGCTAGAGACGCAGCACTACCTCGTCAGCTTCAATGGAGAAGCAGATGCAACTGAGCGGCAGAATTACTTGAGCGCAGTCGGTAGTCTCATGAACCTGATGGTAGGAACTACGCTGGACCTTGCTCGGGTTGTGAGTGTTTTGAGCCAGGACATGGCAAACCTTGGACCAAAGCACCAGAAGGCAGTGAAGCAGATCTTCCGTTACATTGCTGGAACCATCAACATTGGCATCACCTACAACTACAATGACAACAACATCAGTGGCTTCACAAGCTTACATTCAGCTCCAAATCCTCAGGACCGCAAGTCCATCTCTGGACATGTCTTCTTCATGAATTGTGGAACCATGAGCTGGTGCAGCAAGCGGCAGGTGGTCATGGCCTCCTCAAGCACGGAAGCTGAGTATGTGTCTCTCAACTTTGGAGCCAAGGAAATAGTTGGCTATAGACTCTCACGGCGGAGATAAGTGGGAGTGCAGCAGTTCCTGTTCCTGTGCGCATCGACAACCAGAGCGTAATTGCACTTGCTCACAATCCTAAGCACCATGCACGGAACGAGCACATGACATCGCATATCACTTCATCAGGCACATGGTACAGGAGGATGCTATCAAAGTGGAGTTTAGTCCAACCAGCAAGTAGATCACAGATTTCTATACCAAGCAAGTGACCCATGAGAAGCAGCAGTTCTGCATGAAGGCATGTAGACTCAGCCCACTCTAAGTGCGGCAAAGTGGGAGATTGTTGGGAAATGAGCCATCTAGCTCAGTTTCAGGTCCATATGAGCAAGTTTCAACAAATAACCAGATGCCTACAGCCTGTGCGAGGTCCATCCTGGTTACCACCATCAGGTACATGAGACTGCCAACGGCACTCTGGTGCTTCTGCCACTCAGCTGTATCCACTTTTCCATTGAAGCTCACGAGGTACTGCCGCGTCTCCTGCGCTGTGCCTATGAATTGAGCCTTTGCCATGGCAAACCCCTACAAGATATCCTTTATGCATAGGCTTTACTGCAGCAAGAGAGATCGTGATTCACGGTTAGGATGATATTGATGCCGAGGAAGTATGATGCCTCCCGGAGATCAGACATCTAGAAACGCTCTTGCATGGCCTCCTTGAACTCCTGTAGAGTAGACATGCTGTTGGAGAGGAGGAGCATGTTATCCGCATTAACAATGATGATGAGCACCTCATGACCATGTTGCCAGCGATAAACGCTTTAGTCACACTCACTGCGCTCAAATGCCATGCACTATAGTGCCCCATCCAATTTCTGGTTCCACATATAACACACTATCTTGAGGCGGTACAACAACTTCTGCACCTTGCAAATCAGGTGCTCCAGGCCATCCATGACAAATCCCTCCGGGTGCTCCATGTAGATTTCCTCCTCCAAGTCACCGTTCAAGAATGCTATCTTGACATCCATGTGGTGAATATCAAGTCCTTACCTGCTCCATAAGAAAGGAGGGTGCGTACAGAGACAAACTTTACAAGAACAAAGGTTTCCGTGTAATCGATGCCTTCCTGCTGCGACTAGCCCTTGGCGACGAGCCTCGTTTTGTAATTTTCCAAGTTTCCATCTCCACCCCTCTTCTTCTGTTGCATAGCTTACGCCTAATCTGCTGCATGTGGTGCAGCCATGGCCTCCTTGTCCGACATCGGCTCATCAGAGTCTGCTGTATTTGCGACGTTCATCTGGTCTGGGTTTTGGAGTATCAAGTATTGCCCGCGCTCACCAGGCTTGTAGCGCACCCTAAGAGGGTACCTTTGATCTGGTGGTAAAGCGTTTGCAGGTGGCTATCGCAGTGCTGCTGGCATAATCGTTCCTACTGATGGTGGTGCATCTTTTTCCTCTTTTTCTACCAATGAGGTCGCTATATCTGCCACATCAGACATGGGAGCGTAGAGTGGTTCTTCCACTGTCACAGTAGAGGAAGGTTAAGGAGAGACGAGGTCAGGGAGAATGTCTCCTCCCACTACTTCATTAGCTGCTGCTTTTGTTGCCTCTTCGTAGATGTTGTTGGTGGAAATGATGTTACCTTCATTGAAAACCGCATCCCTCGAGATAATGACATGCCTAGTATCCCTCTCGTAAAGACGATACGTCTTGCTTGCCATGTCATAGCCGATCATGAGCATCTGTGTGCTATTTGCATCCCATTTTTGCCCCTTCTTATTGGGCATGTGCATGTGTGCCAACCTGCCAAATGCACAAAGATGACCTACGCTCAGCTTCTTGCCGACCATGCCTCATACATCGTCATCCGCTCCAGGATCTTTGTTGGACTTTGGTTCTTGATGTACACCGCACTGCTTAGTGTTTCGGCCCAGAATTCATAGGTGAGCCGAGCCGCGTGCAGCATGGAGCGCGCTGACTCAACAATGGTGCGGTTGGCACGTTTTGCTACGCCGTTCTGTCGCAGTCCGCTACACCTTGATGCCTGCTGCTGCGAGGTAGTCCTAGAACTCCTTGTCAAGGTACTCTCTGCCGCGGACGCTGCGCAACGCCTTGATCTTCTTGCCAGTCTGATTCTCCACCATTGCCTTCAACTCCTTGAACCTTTCAAAGCACTGTTCCTTGGAGGAAAGGAAGTACACAATAATGTAACAGGTGAAATCATCAATGAAGGTGAGAAAACACTTAGAGCCTCCAATGTTCTGGGTCTGCATCGAACCACACAAGTATGAGTAGACCAGCTCCAGCACCTCCTTCGCGCGCTCCCGTTCTCCAATGAACGCCTCGGGATGTTTTTGACCTCCTAAACGTTGATGCATATCTGCTGCTGAAAGTTAGAGATGGTGGGCAAGTCTGCTTTGTTTGAAGTTGCTGGAAGGCGCGGATGCTGATATGGCCGTAATGGGAAGTGCAGATTTTTCCATCTGTGGCCTGCACCACTACTACTAGATTCTTCTCGCGCGGGATCTGAGTCGCCCCGAACAGGAGGTACATGTCGCCTTCCTTCACCGACCTGGCCAAGTCCTCTCTCGTTTCCTTGTCGAGGATGTAGCCATGGTCGTTCTTTAAGACAACTCGCACTCTTGTGTTGGTGAGGGAGGATACGGAAACAAGGTTGAACGCAGCATTAGGTACATACAGCATGCCATGGAACACTCCGACTTCAATGCCATACGGGGTCTTCAACCAGATCTCCATAATCCCATTTGTCTCAGCATACACCACCCGACCATGAATCAAAGCAATCGAACAGGGAGGAATGGAGAGCAGTTGCGTAAACCACTCCTTGTAATGCGTCTAGCTCTTGGTACACCGTGAGTCCATGTACCTCGCTGGACTCGCCTTCTGCTTCGGCGACATGTCAGACTTTGCCGTGAAGAGGCGGTCGCGTACCTCCTTGGCCACGTTCATGTTGCCAAAATGGCGCACGCTAGTCTAGGTCTGCAAGTGCTGTTGCTGCTGCTGCTGCTCACGCTGCTGTGGCTGCTTCTGCTGCTGCCATGGAGAAGGTTGGTTTTTCTGCTGCTGTTGTTGCTCCTTCTGGTGCCTCTATAACTTGAAGTATTATTTCTTGTAGCGCCCATCTTTATGGCAATAGCGGCACTTGCCTTTCTTCTTACCTCTATGCTTCCCAGACTGCTGCTACAACTGGTTACATGAGCTTGTGGCCACAAATCCGACTTCACTACTGCCGCTGCCAGTGTGCTTTGCTACATTACGACGCAGTTCTACCTTCACCAGGTGCGTGCAAATGAAGTCCTGGTCGAGAGTTGGCTGGCACTCCAACGTCTCTTGCACCGTGTCATAGCTCCTTTCGAGTCCCCTCAGTAAGAAGAGGATGAAGCGGGTGTCTTCCACAGGGTTGCCGGTCGCTTTGCCAGCTCCTTTGCCCTGTCCAAGTACGCCTCCATCCCTTCCCCACCCTGCAATTTCAACGCCATCATCTTCTTCTCCAAAAGCATGAGGAATATAGGATCCTTGCTCTCATAGTTCATGCCCACGTGTCCCACCCCTCTTATACAGTTGCCTTGTCACTCACGTACTGAAGATGCGGGTTGGAGATGGTGTTGACAAGCAGCCTGTAGGCCTGCCTGTCCTTCTTTTTCCACTCATATGCCGCTGCTCTAGTTGTAGATGAACTTGCATCTGCTGTACCTTTTTGTGTCATCTTCCCCGCCACCACCTCCGCTACGGAGATGCCTTTTGCATATGGAGGCGGAGCTCACCACCTCCCACAAGCCCCTCTCCTCCAAAAAGAGGCGGGTACTGATCTTCCAAAACGTGAAGTTGGCGTGTCTTTCCGGCCTCTCCAAGGGCTGTGCTGCTGTTATCACGCCTGATGCTGCCATTTTGAGCTTTGGTGATGCTCAATAGTGCCCTTGAGTGGCGGCGCTACCCATGATTCTACTGCTGCTTCTGCCAGAAATCTGTCTAAAAGAAAATAGACAGTAGGGGCTAGCTCACTCAGAATTTGGAAAAACAGAGTCCACCACTAGAAACGTTAGCTTAACACCTTTTGGATCGACCCATCGAGAAATTCATCAACAAGGGATTCTAAAAGATATGCCCTTTTGAAGATAGGGTATGCTTCTGCTCCTACTCCAACGGAGTCCACCTAACTTGTAAACGGCGTTTCTCCCAAACATACGGATGGAATGCAAATATGTTTACACCAATGGAAAGCTTTGCAAAAATAATTTAACTTGTATGTGCTACTTTCTAAATTCAACACAGAAATGAGAGAGTTTTTGTCATCACAAGATGATAGTCTTACTAACGGAGGAGAGTGTAGTCCTTGCCAACCTTGTTTTGAGTATAACTCTCAATCCGAAAGTTGGATGTTTGCAATCTTGTGCTCATTGGAAAGCTTGGATTTTGAACTTTAAGATCCGGTGGTTGATCATCAGATTTGGTGGAGGTGATACACTAACCCGTCACTCTCAAAGTGACGTCCTGCTCTGGCTGAAACTGGTAGAACATGGCTATGATACCAAGTGTTGGAAGTGCAGGAGAGAGGTAGCTTTGGAGCACAAAACATGTGGGACTGAAAGGGCATCGCTTGTGCTGAAGAATGGTTGTTGAATCGCTCAAAATGATGGATTACATATAGAGCTAGAGCTTGGCGAGTAAGTCCTCTCACAAGCCACACCACTTAGCCATGGACGCTAAGGCTCACACACAAGAGGCCATAATCACACACAAGAGAAGAAATCAGCCTAGCAATCAGGCTGACCACTCACACACAACCTAGAGAGCTATAAAACGCTCTCATGGTACACTCCATGTGGTCACATAACCCACAATCCCATGGAGAATTGCCATGTGTCCATGGCTAGCTCACAAGGATCTCACCTCACCTAAAAGGTAAGGAGAGATACCGTTTTCCTTGTCAGCACACTCTGACAAGGCAACCCAAAAACAAAGGACCTTTTGGATATTTCTCCCATCAGGTCTTGACCCACAAACCTCTTGCCTTTTTCTTTTCTCAGACTAAGGCATGGAGCCAACGCCCATGATTATTCTAATATCGGCGGTCGATGACTATAGAAACTTCAAAAATTCATATCTCTAAATGGGACTGTTGGATCGGCTTCAAACTTGGACCGTAGACAATTTGCCACCTGATCTTTGCAATGGTGAAGACAGATTGATGAGCCGAGTAGGCATCTGGTAGTTTCCTGGAACTTGCTCCTGTGGACCTAAAACTAAGCCGGATGGCTCGTTTCCCAACAGTTTGCAACCCTAAGGACTACAATCAATGGTTGCAACAGCTCTTTCATCAGACGTACCTGTACGCGGAAGATCTTCCTCCAAATAAAGCACCTCACCTCCCTCTTTGTTGACCAAAAGCGGGCATCATGGTGAGAACCAATCTGCTTCCACACATGTTATCCAACAAACGTCTCCAACTCCTCCCGAAGCTCCAGAAGGCTTTTTTCCATGGACAAGACTGATACAAACCTCGTGTTGCACCGGTTCTTCAACACCTTGCCGCCTTCATTCTCCTTGAGCCACGTCCTTGGCATCGCGTTGTTCCTAAAAAAAACAACAATCTTCTCATACCATCCAATGATACTTACATCCAACGCAGACTTCCCCACATCCTTCATGATGAGGTCCACGTTCTGTGCAGGACACCACTGAAAGAACAATCGTGGAGAGTTTTCCTCTAGCTATGTGAATGTCTTCTTCTTCACTGGTGCGTTGTTTCAGATGACAAAGAGAATCTTTTCCTCTCACACCATCTCAATAGTTGTCTCAAACATGCAGGCCTCGTGGTTTGCGTCCTGGGTCAGTCTACTGGCGTCGCGAGACAAGAGGTGCACAAAACCCATGGCGTCAGAGCCATGGCATTGTAGATTGCTCTGACCTGCCGGTACGACCACTCGTCTACGACTAGATTACTCCCATAAGTGCACGAACCCTGCCTTAAAGTGTTGGAAAAGGAGCCATCCGGCTCAGTTTCAGATCCAAAGGAGCAATTTCCAGGAAAGTACCAAATGCCTGGTCCATTGGAAAGATGAGGTTGCATAATGTCTACGGTCCAAGTTTGAGGCCGATCCAACGGTCCAATTCAGAGAAGAAATTTCAAAGTTTCTGTGTTATCGACCACCCATATTTGAGTAACCATGGGCGTTAGCTCCATGCCTTAGCCTGAGAAAAGAAAAAGGCAAGAGGTCCAAAATCAAGACCTGATGGAAGAAATATCCAAAAAGGTCCTAGATTCTTGGGTTGCCTTGTCATAGTGTGCTGACTAGAAAAAAGGTACCTCTCCTTCCTTTTTAGGTGAGGTGAGATCCTTGTGTGCTAGCCATGGACACATGGCGATTCTCCATGGGATTGTGGGTTATGTGACCACTAGGAGTGTGCCATGAGAGCATTTTCTAGCTCTCTAGGTTGTGTGT
>SZWC01030442.1:0-24369 GCA_023375785.1 Penium margaritaceum | reverse complement strand
ATATACATATACATATACATATACATATACATATACATATACATATACATATACATATACATATACATATACATATACATATACATATACATATACATATACATATACATATACATATACATTTCTAAAATTAAATTTACAAATGTTATCATAATGCTTTGAAAACATTCCCTATGTTCAAGTTGTTTTCATATTCTCATACTTGATTTGCAATTGTGCAATAATTTGTGACATTTAAGACAATGTGGCCCGAGGACGGGATTTATGGCTGCTGTTAATGGATGGTGGCTTGCACGCTACTTTGTTTGTTTGTGGGCGTCGATGGATATAGTTTGACCGAACCCGATCGTTGATGTTCAGTTGCTAGTCGTGGCGTGTTATTTTGGGACATATCCTCGACGCCTAACCCACATACGTTCAGTTTAGGTAGTCGTTTGTGATGTTTTCCCTTTATTAAAAAAGTTGAAGTGCTCTTACTTAGTTCCAGTCGAGGACGCGAACTAGTAAACAACGGGCCCCTAGATATCCTTTAACGCATGACTTCTGGGGTCCTGTTATCAACAGGCTCCACGAAACAGTGAAATGGAGGTGCGAGCAGGGGCGGCTTTCGCTGTCAATCCGGGAAACAGCGCGATGGACGTGCTAGCATGGGCAGCTTTCGCTGTCATCTTCTAATGTCCTCGCCAGGAAAAGCAAAGGATACATGTATACAGGGTCTACAACACGTAACATGTAAAAGTCTGACTACAAAGATGCGAGGGCGGACAGGGTGGACACTGTTTCCGGAGTGGAGTACAGTTTGGTTTCATTAAAATTTATTTTCAGCAATTTTCGATACAAACTATTATCGTCACCGTGCTCGCACTTTTTCAAGTGGGGGAAATGCGTTCATAATACGGGGGGGGTGACCATATACCCATAGATTTAGTGTATAAGCCTCCCATATCCATGTATCGCTCTTTAACAACCCCATATCCAGCGAGCAAGCACTTTAACAACGAAACGTCCACCGGTCGCAGAAAAACAACGACGTATCCAAAAAAACAGCGCGCGAACACCATGCCGTCGCTGCATGAAATGCAGCTTCGGATGGATGACGTCATCACGCCCCTTGAACAATCACAAACCCCACGTTTGAGGTGTTTGTGATTGTTCGAGGGAGGGCTTTGCGTGGGGTTTGCGTGAGGGGTTTGAGACACCCCATGCGTTGAAAGGGAATCTGCTGGGCCCGCTACCGCTTGGTCCAGCAGATGCCCGCGCAAAAAATAAAACCTTCAACCCCGAATGTAATTCGGGGTTGGGTTTGAAGGTGTTTGTCTCGCAAACCTAAGGGGTTTTGTGTTCCATGGAAAAAACAAGAATTGACATGGGCATTTTCGCTCAATCGCGATTGAGCGATGACCCATTTTTTCGATTTTTTTATCGACGCGCAAACCCCCTATTACGATGTAGGGTTTTCTGTTTTGCGCGGGCTGAGCCCGCGCAAAACATAGAAAACCCTAAATCGTAATAGGGGGTTTGCGCGTCGAAAAAAAATCGAAAACAATGGGTCATCGCTCGATCGCGATCTCGCGAGGGATCGAGGGCCGCGATCGAGCGACGTGTTGTGGTGTGAGTTGTTTCCGTCCATTTGTACAGCTTACTGTGACCATCCGGCCGTGTCCATGCTCGTGCAGATCCCTTATGCGGGCCCAGCTGGCGCCGGAGCAATGACGGTTGGTGGATCTAGCCACCAGCAGCTGCCACACGATTGCCACGACGTCCCGGGTGCTTGCTGGGGTGCTCTGCAGTTTTTCTGCAGGTGCTAGAGTTTTCTCGGTGGACTGGCTCTCGAGCCCGATTTGCATGTTTTGCATTGTCCGTCCACCGATCGATGCCGGACTTGTGCATGTGACCAGTCGTAGCGTCCGGCTCGAGATTTTGCATCTCTAGGTTCAGACGGTGTTGCGTTTGGATGCCTGTGCGCAGAGTTACGGCCAAAACAGTGGTTTTGAGCCGCTTTTAGGACAAACTGACACTGCCGCGTGCGTCACCCGCCGTGTACCGCAGCAGGTATTTATGCTGTGTGCTTGTCAGTTGTCATCCCTCTCTGCATTACTAAGCTATTGGAGCTTATGAGACTTTGTGCGTCTCCCTAGCCTGATCCTTGCTGTTTCTTGCACCTGCTTGCTTGCTAGTGCGTCAGCTGACTGGACAGTGTCGCCACATCAGCAGCAGCAAAGTTAGGAAGCTTCCTAGCAATTTTTCACGACGGTCACATGACCCTCCTCGCCATGCTCGATCAGCGACGCATGTCGCTGATCGCGCATGGCGAGGGAGCCTGATACGTCGTTATTAGATTTTAAACTGCTGAATATGGGGGATATAAAATTCCGCACTTGGATATGGGGTGGTCCGCCCTTCGGGAATGTGGATATTAGAGCTATTTCGCCCTTCATAATATCTCGTCCGTGCTAGGCGTTCTGAAGATAATTCCCCGGAGGACCAGATGTGGGGGCGACCTGGTTTTAAGTTGTCAAAATGGGGGCGACGCAACCATGTTTCTCAGAATTGGGACGTCTCAGACATGGTGGAGCGAGAACAGGGACAAATTGTATGTTCGCACCACTCCGATCCCCTACAGCTCAACGTCGACTGCATAATCAATTTCAGTCATTTCTACTACGACGTTGACCGCCAGCATTAAAACAAAAACCAAAAATAACAACGGTGAAAATGTCGATTCCCCCCTGTTTTGTCACCCATGACCCTCATATACCGCTCTGTCGGAACAATAAGCCTCATTCGCCCCTCCGTCGGAACAATAAGCCTCATATACCCCTCCTTCGGGACTACAAGCCCTTGTCCGGCAATAATAAGCTCTATCCGCCCCCCGTTTTGACCATGCTCAAACAGCGGTGCATGTCCCTACTTAAGCATGGCGAAATCGGTCATGGCATGCTAGAATGTGGCCCTCCATCGCACACGACGCGATGGAGGGTCGCGATAGCATCGGGAAGGGGGGGGGGGGAGATTGCCGGCCGACATCCGTCGGTCGACACTTCGTCAACTGCAGCACCCCTCCCCACCTCATCCACCCCCCCCCTCTCGTGGCCCACCTGTCCACCCACCAGCCCGCCGATTGAGGCCCTCGCGATTAAGGGCCAGGATGGAACGGGCGGCCGGTGGGTTGCCAAGAGGCGAGGGGGAGTGGGGGGGGCATCGTCGGGGATTTGGGCCGACGGGCGTCCTCAGGAATCCCCGCTCCGTCAGTGGGGAGTCGATAATCCGTTTTTGTTTTATTTTACACTTTGTTCAACTTTATATCCTCGTTTGATGTACAAACCATGGGCAACCCCACCCCCTTATTATAACCAAGGTTTTAGAGTTAATTTTTGAGCGGGCACCTGCTGGGTCCCGCGGTAGCGGAGCCCAGCAGGTTTCTTTTAACGAAAGGGGAGTCTCGGACCCCCCATGCAAAATCCCTGCAAACCACTTATGAAAAATGACAAACCCTTCTATTAAGGAGTTTGTGATGATCAGGTCAAAAAGGTGACATCCGCATGTCGACGGCACATCCATGCGACATGGACATGCCATCTTTTGACAAACGAGAGGGGCATATTGTTAATTTTTTATGTCAGGAAAATTCGTGTTCGTATCGCACGGGCGGATGAGGCTTATTGTTCCAACGCAGGGGCGGATGGGGCTTATTGTTCCGACGGAGAGGCGGATGGGGCTTATTGTGCCCACGGAGGGGCGGATGGGACTTATTGTCCGAAACGAGGGGTGTATGGTATTTCCGCCCAAATAACAACTCACATTAGATCCGCCTAAAAAAGCAACTTTTCTACAAATACCCATCCTACCATCATGGGTGTTTGTGAGTTATTGAATTTCCTGGTCCTACCGAGCCTAAAACAAATAATGTTTTCTCAATAGAAATGCGGATATTGATGTTATGCCGAACGGAGTGTAGATGGTAAACAGGTCGAAGTTGCGAGGCAGAACACGATTTAGAATTTTGGACACTTGAGCAATTTATAATTAGCGGTAAGTGTAGTTCGATGACAAGTGTGAAAACGATCGAAAACATATACATATATATATATATATATACAAGTGATGAGTTATAAATGACGTATAGTCGGGTCATTAGGTCGGTTGTCGAACGACGCGTGCCGAGTCGCGTCTTGAGTGGTCGGATTCGAGAAGGTCCGCCGAGAAGTTGGGGGTCTACAAAAATCGGTGAAGAAGCGAGATGCATCTTTATAAATGTAGATTTTTCTCGATGCGTCAAGAAGTCGACCGAAAGGTCGTGATACTTATGTTCGTAGGTTCACGAGTGGTCGAAGTTGTCGGAATGTTCGGGAATATCCACTAAGGGCGGGACAGTTGGCCAGTTTGTCCTCGACCGTCGGAGTGCATATCGCGGTCTCGCGATGCGATGGGTAGTTTATGTAATAACAGAAATGCCCACTCAAGAAGATTACGGACTCGTGTACGTCTGGTACATAACACTTCAACCCCTTTTAGCCACGACGTCCCGGCGTGCGTATAGATGTGGCCCGGTGACGGCGGTAATAGCCTTCCATTAGATGATCGACGTCTCAAAGATTAAATGTTTGTTGCACTAGTCGAAATCATGTCACTTTTTCGTTCAACGAATTTAATGGAACACTTAAATAGTTTTACCTTCAAACAATGAATTCAAGGTGTCATGCTTGAAATTTTGTTTTACATTAACTCGGATCCATAGCCATTGAATACAGGTTATGGAACAACTGAGAAATCGCGTTTGGTCGTTGTACGAAAAAATGCAAGGAAGTGTGTCAAGTCGTCATACAACCAGTCGAGGCCACTTGGAACTTCATTAATGGAAGCATTCGTGTGAGAGAAAGAAGAATGGAAAGAACGCTTTCAGTGAATGTTAAACAAAGACAATTTCACACCACTACCTCATCCTCCCCCTCCACACCTTCATCTTCGTATATGACATGACCATACATGCCGTTGGCATGCTTCTAGAAATCAGCCTGGAACACACGGGCAAAGCCAGCACGAGCCCAAGCATTGTGCACCATGGCGGGGTTACTATCAATTTTTTGCCATTCGAAAATAAACCACGTGCACGCACATTCTTTCACTATGGTTATGCCAAGTGAAAAATTGCCTCCTTCGCGTGTCTTGTCCACAGCCCACATCCCGAAATGCTCCTCCACGGTGTTTTTTGGAGGGGAGATGAGGCCGACATCCGTTGGTTGTGTTTTTGGGCTACATCCAAGCGGGATGTAGACCGGATGCATGTGCAGGAAATTGCTTGCAGCCAATCCCAGAAAGCAGCGCTGTAATGCGGACGCCATGCATCGAGAACCAAAAGCATGTGCGCCTTCCTTGGAGTCCAGCCGATCGTCTGACACCTTCGTTCGTAGTAGGGTTAGACAATGCCACGC
The DNA here is from genome assembly GCA_023375785.1 of Penium margaritaceum. Taxonomy (NCBI): domain Eukaryota; kingdom Viridiplantae; phylum Streptophyta; class Zygnematophyceae; order Desmidiales; family Peniaceae; genus Penium; species Penium margaritaceum. Next base: position 18,937 of record SZWC01030442.1, on the reverse strand, counting down.
ACCCACTGCATGGTGGTCTTGCCATTCGTCTAATGATTGGGTGTGTGGGACAAGAGCCAACCGCAGTCAAGGAGTTCATGGGCATGTGGCTCCTTCGGTAGGCAGCACTTGGATTTACCTGCAAAGATGAGTTGTAGCGGCATGAAGTCACCAGCGAACGACGATGTCACCAAAACGGTGATTGCACGCTTGTCGTCCAGCTCGATGATGGACATGTCGCTCGTGCCTTTTGGCACGTACGTGTGATCTGTCGCTGGAACGAGCTGGATGGCCGTATGACCTGCATTTACAACAAAGCACAGAGGGATGTGATGGTAGGACAATAGTGCTGTTGCACGCATGTGGAAAGTTTTCACTTTCTCCTCCCAATCGTGGGGCGCCTTTTGGGTAGTTGTGGTCCTCGCACGACACGACCAACCCAAAGTATTTGTCACAAATTTGCGGACCCACGATATGTTGAAAACACGGTCGCCAAGTGTTGCGAGGTCGTTAGGGTCATGACGGTCGATGATGCTCCCGATCTCACGGTGGATGCTCTTGCTGTTAAAAGGGTTACCTGCTGCATGGGCTTTCTCGATTTCGTCGACGATCTTGGGATGAGATGCCATCCATGCCGTTTTTTTCCCTACTATCGTGATGTCTCTTCTTGTTGTTGATGGGAGATGATGGTCTGGTCTTCATAGTAGTAGTGGTAGTATGGACGTAGTGGTCCTTTAGAATCTTGGTCCTTGGCACAAACCATGACGTCACTATGCTAACCGCCAGACGATTGAAAATGCTCATGTCATCGGGCGTGCGGAAGCTTCGCTTTCAGTGCTTGACTGTAGCGTAGATGGTGGGATGGGCTTTCAAAGCATGGTAGATGGCAAGGAATTGTCCGCTCCCAAACCAATCAGCGTACTGTGCCTGCTGCTGTCGCTGTGCGCTGTTGGAAGTGAAGGCCGATGTGGTCTTCTTGCTCATGGGGACAATGGCGTCGCACTCGGTATCCGTGGAATCATTGGATGCCTGACTGCTGGACGAGAACGGCGTGGTTACTCCATGACGGTTGTTTGTAGTGTCGCTATAGCTCTCATTGTCACTACATGGAGGCAACGGCTCCGTCGACTCCTCGATGCGGAGTGCCCCTGGCTGCATGCGTCTTGTGGGAGGAGGGGGACACGAATGATTTTTTGGATGCTTTTCCACAACCTTCGTCTTTCCCTTGTCGAGGGAAGAAGGACAGCAATCCATGGCCCGAGGCGACGGTACAGCTCCCGTGCCCTTGTCGCCCTTCTTGGAAGGCGCTGAAGTCGTGCGAGTGCTACCATCGATGTTGTTGGATGAACACAACGGTACGAGCAACAAGGGGGAGACAGTCGGGGCCTGATTGGTTGACCGTGCATCGTTCATACGAAAGGAGTGAGATGCCGAGGAAGATTCTACTGGAGGAAGCGAATCATCGAACGTCAACGTCGTGGGCTTCCTGGGACGACCCATTGGACGTTTCTACGGCTTCGGCCTGGGTGGTACGGCATGTCCAAGCTTGGACTCCAAACGACGCATGCGCTCCTCTTGCGACACCTTTTGTAGGAAGTGTTACATGGTGGTGCTAATGCTAACGGGTCAACTAGCGTCATTGTTGATGATTGGTGGATGAGTGACAGCAGGACACGACACGATAACACTAAATCCACTCAGCGTCGCTCGTTTTGCCAACCGACACAAGAAATCATGCCACCGCCGCGCGAAGCGACGACATCAACGTCCACGCTGTCAATGCACGCGAAGAGCCGTTCGCGTGATGTGCGAAATCAAGGATCACAGAAGATATGAACTGGCTCATACCTCGAATTCTAGGAGCAGGCTCTTTGCAATTTCGCACAAATAGGATCACTAGAATAATTCCATACGGTAAAACTATACGAAATCAGGGATCACATAGTTCATAAAAATCTATTGTACGAATTCAAAGAACACCGGGCTATGCCACGACAACATCATCGAGGTACGGACGAAAGATGTTGCTTATTGTCGCCATAAACGTCACTGGAGCATCTGTGAGTCCAAACGGCATGACTGGACTCAAAGTGCCTGTAGTGGGTTTGGAACGCCGTCTTCTCGATGTCGATGTCTGCCACGCGTATCTGGTGATATCCGCTACGTAAGTCGATTTTGTTGCAAATGTGAGCCCCTCTGAGTTGGTCGAAAGGTTTGTCAGCTCGGGGAAGAGGGTAGCGGTCCTTGATGGTAGCGTTGTTCAACGCCCAGTAATCCATGCACATCTGCATCTCTCCAGTTTTCTTTTTACGAATGATACCGGTGTGGTATATGGTGACGTGGATGGACGGATGAACCCCTAACCGAGCATCTTGTTGAGCTGTTTTTTCAACTCGGTCAGCTCATGATCGCTCATCCGATATACCCCTCGAATGGTAGGTCTGCTGCCCGACCTCAAATCAATGTGATGGTCGATGTATCGCTAGAGTTTTTAGGTCTGCTGACTCGTCAGGGAAGACTTTCGCAAACTCCTGGATGAGTGGTGTAAACTCTTCGTGTACCATTGAGAACTTCGTTCATACCGATGAGGTTGATGAGGCCAATGATGAGTTAGCTGCTAATACTTTTGCTTCTCCCATTGACTCGAGATGTATAAGCCATGCATGAGCTCCTCAACGTATACAGTGCTTGGCCATGTTGAGCGGTACCGCCTTGCACATGTTTTTGCTTTTCGGCTCTCGCGGCTTCCTCTGCTGCTTCCACCTCTGCTACTTCTGCTTTCGGCTTCTGTCCCACACGCGGAAGTTGTTTCTTGGCGCTGTCAATCCCCATGTATGCGTCTTCTCTGTTCCAGTCGACCTGCGGATTGTGCCGGTACAGGAAATCGTGTCCAAGGATGATTTTGTGATTGCTCATTGGACAAGACCTTCATACCGTTACATCCCGCAAATCTCCCACTTGTAGTCGTAGTGGCTCTCAGAGTGTCTGTATCTATAGTCTCCCATTGACGGATTTTCCTTCAAACACCCCTGGTTCGGTCTGCAAACCTAGCCCGTGAACCATGTCGTTGCTCACGAAGCTGTGTGAAGCTCCTCCATCCAATAGTGCCGGTACCGTTCTGTGACTTCTGCATCCTTGAGGCTGGCAGTATCGCCGGTTGGTCATCCTCATATCCCTCGTTGAACTTTGCAATCTTAGAAACCCTCTACGGCAATATAGGTTGTTCAGGTGGACGATCATTCGGCGCAGATCGCTCCTTACGCCTTCTATTCCTGCCCTTTGCCGTTTCTCGGCTCATTTTTCTGTGACTTCTAACCCTTTTTGGCGTGCTGCTTGCTCCGACAATTAAGAGCGATGTGCCCAACTTTTCTATAGTTGTAGCAAGTTAGCCTATCTCTCTGGTCGACGGCATCCACTTCCATCACGGTCAAGGAATTCGCCGACTGGTTTTTTACATTTCCACGATGATTGTGGTTAGGAGGTTGCCAATCGTAGGAGTCCTGGATCGGAGCATTGTATTCAGTGCTTTCGATACTTTTTGTTGCAGTAATCATCCGCGACAAGACGTTCCGGATGCGAAAAATAGTGATTGCTCACCGGATATCTCGCTTAAGGCCGTTCTTGTAATGAAAATAGACTTCGTCGGAGGCAATATCTGCTCCGGTGATGATCTCGCACAATCTCCACATGTACTCCGACACGCTAGACTGCTAACGTACACCCTATAGCTTATACCGTGTATCGGGCTTCTCGTTCAGTCGTCCAATGTGTGCGAGCATCGTGTGCGGAAATTCATTCCAGTCGGTTGATGGCATCAGCACGTCTTGCCACTGCAGGTTGATGTGCTCCAAGGGTTGAACGCCAGCGGGCGCCGTCGGCTGTTGATAAGGCTCCGTAGGTCTCCTGCTGCCGTTCGATGGTCTTTAGATGGGACCACCAAGTTAGTGCTGTGTCACGCAAAAACGCAGCCGCGAGGTCAATTTTATTTTGATCATAGTTGACCCAGGAGCGGTGAAGTATACCTCCAAACTCGTCAGCCACATCCGAACCGTCGGTCCTTTGGAGTTTGCGGGATCGAACAGTTCTGGTGGAACCGGAAGAATTTTGGATTCGCTCCAGAGTTGGGAGTTTCTCTCGACAAGCTTTGCCTCATGCACGCTTTCGTTGTGACGAGCCCCCATCACGACGTTGAGTTGTTGGAGCAGGTGGCTGTTGATCCCCTTGAGTACGGCGATTCGGATTGCAAGTTCCTCGTTGATCCGTGTCTATCGTCTAATGCCATTTGTCGTCCCTTCTGTCGTCATCAAGGCCGTTGGTAGGGGCGGCTGCTTCGTCGCCATTGGGTCCGCGACCGGGTTGGTCGATGAAGCCGTGGGGGGTGCTCCAGCTGCCGCATAGCCTGCCACGCCAGTGTTCACTGCCGCTTCAATGCTTGCGTGCATTGGCACATTCTACTACTCCATCGCTGAATTCGTCGCCGATGACCCGCTGCTGGTTGTTGGTTGTGCTCACTCGCCTTGTTGAGAGGTGCGATTACTGCGCTGGTGCTAAGCTCCAAGGTGGTGAAGACGGCACTGCAATCGGAGCACTGTACAGAAAGTTACGGATTTTACGGTGAATTCCCGGGTCCACGTCTACTGGGAATTCTCTCCTGTACATGCCAGATAAATTCTGACAACCAGCCCTGAAGCATCCTAAAGGGCCTGGTGTGTAATATATTCTGCTGGCATGCGCAAGGGGGTTGCGTATGCCTCTAGTTAGCTCTAGCAGGAAGGGGAGCTAGCTACTGTACAGTACTGCATAGCTATCCTTGTCAGAGAGTCCTCTAACTGACTGGGCAAGACTCATGCACCCTTGGCATGAGGTCCACAGTGCATCACCATCACCATGCATGGAGCTTTGGCTCTTCAACCTGCATGGGCCAATCTCGCATGAGCTTCAGGAGACTCCTGATCGACGAATCTGATGCAGTAGCATGGCAAGATCAACGGCCGTCAGAGGAAGGCCTGCAGAGCAAGCAACCTCCTAGGGAAGTTACACCTGATCACCCGACGAAGCTTCCTCAAGGAGGAAGCTTCTCCCTGGACCTGCTGAGGTGCTAGTAACAAACCCAGTACTACAAGAAGCTTCTCCTTGAGGAATTTTTTCCTAATCAGGGCACATGAGGCAGCAGACCTGAAGTACCTGAAGGAACGTTCTCCTTCAGGTGGTCAACTTGCCAGGTCCACAGGTATAAAAGGGGAAGGTCCTCTCAATTCAGATCTATCTTAGCATTCTGCAAGCAATGAGCTCTACTCAAGCCTCTGACTCTCGACACAAGACCAAGACTCTGCTGGAGATCCCTCCAAGGCCCCTATAAGCCTGGCAAGGCCTGCCAAACTGGGTGGAGGCTACCCTGGAGACCAGTAGACCTAGAGACTGTGCCAAGACCCTTGCAACGATGGCCTACAAGGCCTAGCAAGGCGTTGCCCCTCTGTGGGCCAGGAACTGTGCTAGCCTAGATTGCCTAGGATTTTCCATGTACCATACTTGTACTTTATATCAATCAAGATTTCAGTCCACAGTTCCCAACCCTTCTTCTATCATTACATGCTACACTGCTGATCACCCAAGATCCTACCAGCAAGGGTCCTAGCCCTTGCTGCATGTCTCAGAAAATCAACATGGTATCAGAGCCCTAGGTGGTGCTCTCAGTAGTTTGTAGCAACAGTAGCAGCAGACTACGTTGGTGGTGGAGACATTCTCCACCAGCCCTTTACAAGTACTGGGTCAGAGGAGGAGGTGACGCCACTTCACGCGCGTGAGCGGTGTTCCACTTGCACAGAAGCACAAGCAACACGGAAGAGGAGAACGCTCAGTCAGCTTCTCTTGCACTTGATGATCAATCAGTTTTGCATGGCATGCACATGGGCCAAGAGCAGGGACGCCATGTCGCAGACCACGCACAACGCCAAGCTGTAGAGGCGCAACGCTTGGCTGAGGAGGCGCAATGTATGGCACAACAAGAAGCCGCAGCACGTCAAGATGTGGAGCAAGAGAGGGAGGCACTGAGACAGCAGTTTGCCGCTCAAGAGCTCCTACGCGGACAGGAGTAGCCTACCCATGCAGGTCAAGCATCGCAGACGCAGGAACTACAATAGTCACATGCGGCTCAAGCAGCTCAAATCGCACAACTTCAGTAGTAACTCGGATTGGCTCAGCAACAGCAGCTTCAACGGCAGCAGCTTCAACAACAGTAACAACAGTAGCAGCAGATGTAGTGGCAACATGGTTCACAAGGATCGTCTGCACATCTGCCTCAAGTCAGCCCTCCTCCAGTCATGCAACCAGCCATGTCTCCGCAGGTGCAGCCGGCTGCACCACCTCATGGAGGCATACCACAGCCGTTTGTGGCTCAACAGCCAAAACCAGCTCCGATGGTGTCGCCCATGGCACACTACCAGCACATGCACCAAGCACCAGGACCGCAACCCTTTGCGGCACAACCAGCACCAGTTCATGTAGGAGCAGCAGTACCACCACATGGGCCGCAGCCGATTGCACAAAGCTTTGTGCCAATCCCACATGCGGCAGCACAAGGCAAAGTGTACCAAGGCCTGGTGGACGGTGTGCCCCAAGCAGCAACCTCACTACATTTGCACATGATCAAGGTTGACAAATTCGATGGCGAGAACTTCCGGCACTGGGCGCACAAGTTCAGACAAGCGGCCCAGATACACGGCATCTGGAAGTTCTACAACGGCTACTACACGCCTCTGTCCCCAGGGTCGCTGTCTAGCATGGTTGATGAGTACAACTACTTCACTCGAGCTGCTTTCATGGTGCTGGAAAACCATCTTACTCCTCGCATCCAGGAAGCCATACGGATGTACGAGGAGACTGCTGAGCCAGCTCGCCAAGTTGGGTCCTACCTACTAAGGACCTACATGTCTGGTGACTCAACCTTCAAATCTCACCCCTTGACGGAACTGTCGCACATTAACCTCAACAGCTTCAACAACATCGAGTCCTACATCAACAAGGCAAAGTCACTTCACGACCAGCTTGCACTGACAGACGCCCCGGTCTCTGAGGCCTGTGTTCATGACCTTTCTCCTCAACGGACTGACTGGGGACTGGGACGACGTTCGGAAGGTACTCAAGTTCAAGCATGAAGCAGAGATCACAAAAGCATACGTTTGCAAGATGCTTCTGACAGAGCAACGCGACCGGCAGCTGACAAGAGAGAAAGAGAGAATCCTCAGTAATGCAACTTACCAAGATGTGAGCGCTGCCGTGTCCACTACTCAGCCCTCGCGGAACAGCCAGTTCGCGAGGAACTCCGCGTCCACCGAGTCGTCCGCCCACTCTGGACCAAATGCCAACATCTGAAGTGCGCGCACAAGAATGCAGGTTCATTTCCTACATTCGAGTGCCATTACTGCAAGAAGATTGGGCATATGAAACGGGAGTGTGCGAAAAGGATGTGGGATGAGGAGCAAGCATGGCGACAGCAACGCTACAAAGCAAACAACTCAGGAGGAAAAGGAGAGAAGAAGGCAGCTGGCAGTAAGGTGAAGCAGCCGGAGAAAGGTGAGAACAAAGAGGTAAAGAAGAAGGATGGAGGCAAGGAGAAGCAATTTGACTGCACAGGATCTGTCTTTCAGCTCTCAACCAAGCAGAGTGATGAGCTGGTCCGCTCCACCTACGTGTGGTACCTTGACAGTGGGTGCACTTCGCAGATCACCCATGACAAGATCTGCCTCCACAAACTGGAACCCTGCTCCAAAGGCTTTGTCACGGTTGCGAACAAGCGGCAAGTGCCTGTTTTGGGCAAATGAAAGATGACAATGACTGGGTACAATGGTGCTCAGGTGAAGTTTGGGGATGTGCTGTACATACCTGACATCGCAGTGAACCTCCTCTCACTAGGGCAGCTGATGAAGAGGGACGCGCGAATCGTCTGCAGCAGACAGCATGTGACCCTTAAGAGCCGTGAAGGCGAGACCTTTGCCCAAGGTCGCCTTCTTCCACACGGCATGATTCAGCTGGATTTGAAGCACCAGCTCCAACAAAAGGGCCAGATATGCCGTTCACAGCAGCTAGTCTCCACCAGGTTTCTGGCACAGACCTTAGTTTGTAGTACAAACAACTCGGCCACATCAACAACCAAATCGTACAGACAATACAGAAGCACGAGTAGTTCAACAGAATTGATATAAAAAAAGTGACAGTAAGGATACACCAAAGCCTTGTGAAGACTGCGTGCGGGCAAAGCTACCACGACAGATGTTTCATGTGGCAACAAAGTGCGACGTCAGCCATAAGCTGAAACTGGTCCACACTGACATATGTGGACCTCTACCAATGGCCACAGTCTACGGAGGACATCAATACTTTGTGCTTTTCGTCGATGATGCCACTAGGATGGTGTGGAGCTGTCCTCTTTGTACAAGAGACGAAGCTCCAGCATGTTTCTTCAAGTGGCTCGCGATGGTCGTAAGGCAAAGTAACAAAAAACTACAAGTTTTACGCTTAGACGGTGCTGGAGAGTACACCAGCATAGAGTTTGCCATACAGCTGGAGGATATCAGCATCGTGCAGTTGTTCTCTACATCATACACTCCGTAGCAGAATGACATAGCAGAGAGAGTGAACCGCACGATGCAAGAGACGTTGAAGTCGATGCTGCTTGTTGCGAAGCTCGACAACTCGTGGTGGCCGTTTGCACTGCGGTAAGTAATGTGGGTACGCAACCACGTGCCACACGTGTCGCTACCAAGCATGACACCATTCCAAGCATGGCATGATAACACGTTCGACATCGCCATGCTACGCACCTTTGGGTGCATGGCACTGTTTCATGTCCCAAAGGAGCGTCGACGTTAGTTGGCGGATAAAGCAACATGGGGTGTTTTCCTCGGCCAAAGCCCCAACATGAAGGGGTGGGAGTTCTATGACATGGACTCCCATCGCATCGTCACCAGCACAGATGCCATTTCTTTTTAGAACTTGACACGCTCTGCCTGGGAGACTAAGCAATCAAGTGAGCCTGCTCTACTCCAGACTTTCTACGACTCTTACGTGGAGACGCTAGAGGAGGAGGAAGCTGACATTGTGCCACTCACCCTTCTTGATCTGGATAAGGCGGATGAGCAGCCAATGACCCCGCGTGTGGCCCTCGACACTCCCTGGGATGAATGCATCACCACTGATCATGAGGCGCTCATACTACCTCATGACAAAGCTAAGGCCGTGGGAGTGAAGGATGGTGTGCATGCGGTGGGGAAACAACAAGATCAAGTTGTTGGGAATCTAAGGTGCCTCACGTCCCTCCTGCGACAACAGCTACAACAAGAAGAAGAGTAGGAGATTAATGAAGTGAATCTGGCTATCACGGCTTGCACCATCTACAAGGAGGCGGATGATGTCCGGGTAGACTTCACCACCACGCACCTTGCAGCTCTTGTCTCTACGAGCACGCTTCCACCAGAGTCGGAGACTCTGAAAGAAGAACTACAGGATGAGCATGCTGCAGAATGGAAAGCAGCACTCGACACAGAGTACCAAAGTCTCATGGATTCAGGGACGTGGGAACTCACGGAACTTCCATCTGGGTCCCGACCAGTGGGAGTGAAGTGGGTGTTTTGCGTCAAGACAAAAGTAGATGGGAGCATTGACACGTTCAAGGCTCGCCTCGTGACAAAGGGGTTCACACAAGTTGAGGGGAAAGAATTCTTTGACACCTACGCTCCCGTGAGCCGCTACACCACCTCCCGCATCATGTTGGCAGTTGCAGCAGTGATGGACTACGAGGTGCAGCAGCTCGACGTGAAAAATACCTTTCTACATGGCAAAATGGACACGACCGTCTATATGAAGCAACAAGAGGGCTACAACGACGGGAGTGGCAAAGTGTGCAAACTGGTGAAGAGTTTGTATAGACTAAAGCAAAGCCCCTTGCTTTGGTACAGGAAGTTTCAAGCAGTGCTGGAGTCTCTAGACTTTGATCCTTCAGCATACGACGACTGCCTCTTCCTACATCGGTCGTCACCAGACACGAAGCCAGACTGCTACGTGCTGGTCTATGTCGACGATTTTCTCATCATAGGTCCATCAGTAGAGTTCATCAAAGCAACAGCAGCCGCCATGGCGCAAGAAGTCAATGTGACACTCATGCCCAGCTTTGAGTACTACTTGGGCATGAACATCGAACGGAACCGTGAAGCGCATACGCTTCACTTGAGCCAGCAGAAGTATGCCCGAAAAGTCGGTGAACGATTCAACGTTCCTGATCGACACGTACCAACACCTCTGTCACAGCAACAGCTGACACATCAGGGAAATAGGGGGAGGAGCGAGACCGATTACCGCAACAGAGTCGGATCGCTGCTGCACATAGCAAGTTGTACACGGCCAGATCTACAGTTCGTCGTGAGCAACTTAGCACGCGGCAATGAGACCTGCACAGAGGCGGCATGCAAGGAGCTATACAGAGTTCTCGGCTACCTAAAGACGATAGGTGACACCAGTCTTGTTTTTGGGACAACATCCACCCTCGACCTTGAGTGCTACGTCGACGCAGATTTTGGAGGAACGGAAGAAGACCGTTGGAGTACGACGGGTTTCGTGTGCTTGCTTGGCAGAGCAGCAATATCCTCGACCAGCAAGCGACAGAACCTCATCACGCTAAGCTCCGTAGAAGCTGAGTACGTGGTGGCTACTTCAGCAGCACAGGAGGTCACGTATCTCCGCAATCTCCTGGAGGACATCGGATTTACTCAAGCACAACCAACAAAAATTTTTGTCGACAGCAAGTCTGCGATTGACCTCGCAAACTCCACAAAATTCCAAGGCTGAACGAAGCACATTGACATTCATGGTAACTGGATCCGTTCAAAGGTTAAAGACAGCACGATCGAACTCGTGCATGTGCCAGGCACAAAGCAAGGAGCTGACTTTTTGACAAAGAGCGTCCCGAAGCACGTTTTCTACAGGTGTGCAGGGCAGTCTGGTCTCATCTCCAACGCCCTCTTGCAGTATGTCTGGAAGCGGCTGGTCGTGGAGGGGATGCGGAAGTCGAACACACGCAGCTCCGCCATCGCGCAAGCCAGCTTTACACACATGGATCTCACGTGCTTCATGGTGCAAGAGACAACATCGACTGAAGCAGAAAAACCTTACGCAGCATTAGGCCCTCATTCTACCAATCAACATGGTTTTTGTGGACTACAAGATGGTGCGGGACGCTTTGCAAAGAGAGCTCCAAAAGGCACCACCACAGAAGAACAGAATTTTTTCAACGGCCTCCAACTTATTGTGACAGCTCCAGCAGCACCGGAGCAGGATTTCCCAGCTGAGAAGAGACTGCAATCCAAAAACTGGTTTCAGTGCCCTTCTGTTGGAGGACCTGCTGGCACAGCAGATAATCTCATAGCAAAAGCAAGATCCACCGAGACTGCAAAACACTTCTTTGCGAGTAAAAATGGCCGAGTGCAGCCTCAGGACCTCGGAACAAAAAGACAAAAACATCGAGCAACGAGCTCGCGAGCAGCTGAAGCACCTGTCGTAGCTTGCACAGCTAGCGCAGCTGTACGATTGGAATAGCAGCGGCCAGGAGAAGGGGCTGCTGAGCAAGCAGCCAGAGCAACTAACGCAGCCGTTGCAGCTATCGCGGCTGCGATGTCGGAACAGCCGCAATCAGGAGCAGCCGACAAGCTAGCGACGAGAAAAAAAAAGCAAAGGAGAAGCGAGCAATCATGGAGCTCGCGGCCGCTCGCTCCAGAGCCTCGCCGCTGATGTCAGCGATCGAGGTGGAGCAAGGTGAGGGCCCGCTTGCTAACCAGGGCCAGCGCGTGAGCGCGACTTCCATGAGTTGCGGCGATGGACAAGATGAAATTGGTGGTTGACAGGTGACGGCACAAGCAAGTGGAGGGAGATGCGCGAGATGCCTCCTTGATTTCGCATCGACGGCGATCTCTCCAGCAACATCGTGCGGCAGACACGTAAAATAAGTGGAAAGTCTGGAAGTAAGGAGGAAGATAAGTCTAGCGAACGAATAGTGAAAAGGGGTAGTGGTCCAAACGGCACCCACATTTCATGACGAGGTGTCAAAGCGAATCAGGACCTCACCTCCAGTCGCGAAATCGAAAGACGCGCCCCAGATTTGGTGGAAATAGATGCGAGCGACCACTGTGGACAAATCGATCAAGAACTACGGTTCTAAGTCGACACCTCATGGACAAGGAGGTCTGAAGCCGGTCTTTCAAGCAGCAACTTCCACTTCAGCGAATGTTACTAGCCCAAACAAGCAGGTCACGACTGAAAACATTGTGGACGCCCTCCAAAGTGAGCCAGACGCATTTTGTACTGTACTAGCGACTAGATAGTCGACAGACGATCCAGAAATCTTTTTTGTGGAAGTCCCCCACTCAAGAGGAGGAGGAAGAATGCAAGAAGGATCCCGAGGGGTCAAACCAACATGCGCACCTTCAGCTCCATGAAGAACCACGCAAGTTGCTTTTGCATGAAGCAAGCGAGAATTTTCTGGAGTGGCCCGAACTCGACCCGAATTTTTTTGGGTATGACAGCTTGCAGGAATCACTTGTCGGAAGTCCTAAAATAAGCAAGGAATGGTCTCGACACCGACTCCAGAGGAAAAGGTTTTTCCTTCGAGTGCAGAAGCTCATATTGACAATTTTCCAGATTTTCCACTCAACGAGGAGGACACTTGGCTCCATTTCCTCGACGCAGATTTCTGGGAGTCACTCGAGGAATTTTTCGGGAGTGCACAGGATTGACACGGTTCAAACCACCAGTGCACCAATCGAGGGGGGAGTGTTGAGATGTGCGCTTACTGCGCTGGTGCTAAACTCCAAGGTGGTGAAGACGGAACAACAATTGGAGCACTGTACGGAAAGTTACGGATTTCACGATGAATTCCCGGGTCCACGTCTACTGGGAATTCTCTCCTGTTGTAGCGGGAGGGCCGGTTCGGCCCTCCCACCTCGCTGAAGCGAGGGGTGGTTGCGCACCACCCCTCGCGTCAGCGAGGGCTGGCCGGTGGCCAGCACTTCGCTGGCCGCCGGCCAGCTCGCTGCCGGCCGGCGGCCGGCCAAGTGACCGACCGGCCACCGGCCGGCCAGCCACCAGCCGCCGATCGTGGCCTCAGCCCGATCGGCGGCTGAGAGGCCACGAGGGCCTCGAGGGCAAGGCCTCGTGGCCTCGTGCCCTCGCCCCCCCTCGCCCTCCTTGCAAACGAGCAAGAGAGGACGAGGGATAGGGGGAGCGAGGGTGAGGTCAAAATTGCTGGTGCGAAATCNTGACCGACCGGCCACCGGCCGGCCAGCCACCAGCCGCCGATCGTGGCCTCAGCCCGATCGGCGGCTGAGAGGCCACGAGGGCCTCGAGGGCAAGGCCTCGTGGCCTCGTGCCCTCGCCCCCCCTCGCCCTCCTTGCAAACGAGCAAGAGAGGACGAGGGATAGGGGGAGCGAGGGTGAGGTCAAAATTGCTGGTGCGAAATCGCCAGCGTGCCTCGCACGCGACGATTTCGCGCCAGAACGACAAAACGAAACTCGAAGTTTGCTTACGACGAACTTCGATGTAAAACAAACGGAATAACTCATGCAAACACACGAGTTTGAGGTAAAAACCTCCGGTTTGGGTCCCAAAACCAGGGGTTTGGTTAAAAACGGAAATGGGCCTCTTGAGACTCGAAATATTCGAGTCTCCCTGCTCTGGGTCGTTGATGACGATTGCTCCTCAGTCTTCGAAGGGGGTAAACCCCTGACGTGGACTGAGAACGCCATTTTGCGAACTCCGACGACGACTTCAGAGCAGGAGCTGGAGACTCAGCCCGTTACAGTGGTTCTCAGAGCCAGACGAGCCTCGCGACTAAGGGTTCGACGGAAACGGCGGCTACGTCAGATATAAAACGCCGCCGGCAGCTACAAGCAGCAGCAGAAACGCCAGAAGTGACTACAGCATCCATACTTCACGGATTGAAGCGCCGTAAAGTGCGTTGCAGAGCTGGAAAAAAATTCTACTTGGTGGAGCCATTTCCTTCCAGCCTCTCCACACTTCCAGGGGGCTAGGAGGATTTTTGTGGGGCGGGTTGGGGAGTCCCCACCTCTAAAACCTCCTCATTTTCAAGGCTTCTTCAAACCTCCTTCATCCACAAAATTGGGACAGCGTCCCTCCCCAAGCTTAGGGACTCTCATGACCTGAGAGCACCCTAAAAAGAAGGAGGGTGCCACCTTGGGGATTTTTGGCGACTCCCCCAACGTCGCCGGCTCAAGGAGGACGCCGTCAAGTGGCGCAAGACGCGCAAAGAAGACTCAAGAGGAGGCCAAGGAAGATAAGAAGACTGGAAGAAGACAAGAAGTTAGAAGAAGGATTGGAGGATTTGCTAAGAATTGTGTAATTCCACTCCCATTCTTTGTCTTAGCTTTGTGAGCGGTACTCACACTTCTTGTCAATTCCTTGCATTGTATTTTTCTGTTTTCCTAGGTACTAGTCCTTGCCAATCGCCGTGAGTCACGGCTTAGGAAGTCTAGTTCCAAAAACCACGACCTTGTGCCGACGTGGCGGCCTAGGAAAATAGAAATTGAATTTACAATTGCCTCACCGATCGTGAGAGCAAGGAGTTTGTGGGAGGCGATTCCTCCTTAACGTTGTGGGGTGATCCTCACAACGATCTTCACGTGCTAGTTCCACAAGCGACAAGATGGCAAGTGCCGGAACGTCTAAGGCCAACAAGGGCAAGGTGGTGACGTTCTCACCACACGTCCTTGGCGGACTCCAAGTTTTGGGAGCCGCCGTCGCGAGCACGGTTGCCAACCCAAAGGCAACCGTACCGCCTAAGGCAACCGTGCCGCCTAAGGCAACCGCACCGCCTAAGGCAACCGTGCCGCCTAAGGCAACCGACGTCAACCTTGGCGACACCGAGAAGCCTGCGGAGGCCGCAAAGGTGCTCGACGAGCACGTCGACGCGCACATGGGCGACCCCCATGCAACGGACGACGCGATGGAGGAGGATCTTCCGGAGGAGGACCCCGACGAAGAGCACGACGTCGACGATGGCGAAGGCGATGAGGATCGCAACCATCGCCATCGTCGTGCGGCGAAATCGAGCCGATTGCTTGAGAAGGAAAAGGCGCCCGCCGCATCGCCTGAAGCTGCCGACGGCAGCGAGACTACCGAGAGCAGCAAGGGCGCTGAAAGCAATCACACGGGAAGTTCCCGTGAGAACGAGCTGGACGACGACGCCGCAAAGGCAATTCGCGATGGCCGTCGTAGGCTTGCGGAGTTTGCTGTTGAAGCGGCAGGCCGACTCAAGATCACGGTGGAGATACGGCACCACTCGGAGGAGTGGGGGCGGACCCCCCTTCCTACGATGTGGCCGCAATGGGGCAGGACAACGTCCACTCAAGCGTCGTTGCCGACGACAGTCTCCTCCGAAAGGTGGGACTCCTTGGAGGCGTGTATGTGAACCGTACCCTCTTGCAGTGGGTAAGGGTGCACGGACAACGCGAGGCCCTGGAGGCTATCGCCGATGCTCTGACGACATCAGAGCTCAAGTTCGCGTTCGCCAACCTGCTGGCCCACGTCGGGCAGAGCATCACGGACCTTGACCGTGATCGCCAGCTGCAGCGCCTGGCCGCCCATGAGGCAAGCCGCCGATGCAACGACCTCGACAAGGCGTTGCAGAGCGTGACCCAGGTGCGGATGCAGTAGCAAGCGCAGCGTGCCGCAGCTGCGGATGCCACTGCCGGTGGCAGCGACGACTTGCCTACCTTGACGACTTCGGGGTCAGTCATGAACACATCCTTCCTCCACAGTGTGGAGATCTTCCGGAAGGGCGTGAAGTTGACCGACTGGCTGAACCGCATGGAGCACGTTCTACGTGTCCACAAGGCTCCACTCAGCCAGTGGGGTGACCTTGCCACGATGCGGCTTGAAGACAAACTCTTCAAGTACGTGGTCAAGGAGTGGACTGCGCAACAGCCGCACCTCGAGTGGCAGCCCATGCCGTGGGAGACTTTCTGCGTGATCATGCGCAAGATGTGCACCCAACGTGAGGAGGCGCAGCGCGCCTTCCACAAGATCAAGGACTTCAGGCAGCTGGGCAGCTCGCTCGAATCCTACTTGAGCGAGTTCACCGCACTCATGGAGGAAGCCGAAAGCTTCACTGAGGGCGATGGGACTCAGACGTTCAAGTACCCGGAGTGCATGCTGCTGGAGTACTTGCGTGATGGTCTTGCCAGCGAGAAGCTGAAGGACAAGACCACCACGACAGCCACTGGCCAATCTTGGACAAGCTGGAGGGCGTTGCGCGACTACATGAGCGAAGTGTATTCGGCGAACCCGAAACACTACTCTGATGCATGGCCAAACGCGCGTACACATCAGGGGCCCGACATGCGCGTGGACACTGCAGGGGCTCGTGGGTCAGCCGGACAGCGAGGCGGGGCCAAGGGCAAGCAGCCTACAAACCCTCCAGCCAAGAAGGCTGGCGGACACAAGGGTCCCAACAACAAGCGCAGCCGCGAGAATGACGAGCTGCAGGCGGCGCGTGAGCGTCGCAACGCAGCCTTCCGCGAAGGGCTCTGCCACAACTGCATGCAGGCGGGCCACTTTAGGGCTCAGTGCCCTGAGGCTGCTGGTGGTCAAGAGGCCGCGGCGCTAGCTGCAGCAACAGCACCTCGTGGGGATGGTGCAGGAGGAGGCCACGGACAAGGCCGTAGACAGGGTCGCGGTCGCGGCAATGGGCCCGGCCGTGGTAACGGACAGGGCCGTGGGGCGGGTTTTCCCCTCCCCTGAGTGACGTCAGTGGGGACCACTCGGGGGTAAAACTGGATCACGAGTGTGAGTTCATGTTTTCAGACGAGGATGTTAAACAATTTGAGTTTTTGACGAGTTCAAATTTCTCTGTTGTTTTCTCCCCTCTCATTGAACCTCATTCTGCACTTGCTGATCGACATTGCCCACTAAAGCTTGCATCACCAGACGAGATGCATGACCGAACCTGCTTAGTGGTGGCGACACCAATCACTGTGCAAGAGTTGTGTAACACAGTGATTGAAGCAAACGCCCTCAAAGCGATGAGTTCAATCACATTCACAGTACCTTTAGTCGACGATTTTGACCCAGTGAAATTTAAAGACTAGAAGGTGCTGGCCGAATTCACACGTGCCCACAAGATGTGGACTCGAGTGGGTGAATCATGGGAGTTGCGACGCCCGTCATACAGATTCCGTGTTTATCACAAACTTGGCTTACCGTCCTTCAGTCTGTTCACTCGGAAGAGTGGAGGCAACATGACGATACAGTTCAAAGGACACCTAGCTGGTGCTCCCGTGAACGTACTTGCTGACACTGGAGGGGACGACTCTTTTGTTATCCTTGGCTTTACCCGATAGTTTTGCCTGAAGTACGAGCCATCGAATGGCGCAGTTGTTGTCGGTGACAACCGTACGGTACCCGTGTTCGGTACTTGTAAAGCGAAAATTTGTATTCAAGGGTACACACAGAGTGTCACATTGAAGGTACTCAACCTTCTTGACCCGTTTGACGTGGTGCTAGGCGATCCCTGGCTCCGTGACAACAAGGCTCTAATGTGCTTTGAATCAAAGCGTTTGATCCTTCAAAAAGGAAAACGCCGCTTTACATTGATTCCGAGTACAGAATTATCACCGACCCGACTCAAAGTCCATGTCAGCTTGTCTGCAATGCAGGTCAAGAGACGTATTCGACAAGGTTGTCGATACTTCTTGGCTCAGCTGCAAAAAGTGGAGGATGACGTGACGGAAGACACGCCACAAGAGATCAGATCTCTATTGGCAGAGTTCTCGGATGTGTTCCAAGACCCACCGGATGGGCTTCCACCAGAAATACACATGGGCCACACGATTCCGCTGCAACCGGAGGCGACTCCTTCGTTTAGACCCATGTATCGCCTTAGTCCAGCAGAAAGGCGAGAGGCCGAACGCCAAATCAAAGAGTACCTTGCAAAAGGGTGGATCGAGCCTAGTAGCTCGCCGTATGGTGCGCCGATCCTTTTTGTGAACAAAAAGGACAGTGGTTTACGCATGTGCGTGGATTACCGGGCGTTGAACAAGCTGACGGTGAAAAATAGATTCCCCTTACCGAGGATTGAGGACCTTTTTGACCAACTCCAAGGCGCAAAAGTATTTTCGTCCTTGGATTTGTCTCAAGGGTACCATCAAATCCGCATCACGGTAGATGATGTGCCCAAAACCACGTTTCGAACGCACATGGGACACTATCAGTTCCGAGTGTTATGCTTCGGCTTACAAATGCCCCGGCAACCTTCCAAGGAAAAATGAACCGAACGTTCGCCAAGCAACTCGGACAGTTTGTCTTGGTTTACCTAGATGACATCCTGGTTTTCTCCAAATCAATGGGAGAGCACATAGAACATCTGCGCGAAGTTCTCGCAATCCTTCGGGAATAGAAGTTCTACGCGAAAGTGAGCAAGTGCAAGTTTGCACAAGATGAGCTCGAATACCTTGGACACATCGTCGGTAAGGACGGCATCCGTGTCGACCCACGAAAGGTCCAAGCCGTTGTGGACTGGCCACGCCCCGAAAATGTTGGGCAGATTCGGTCTTTCCTCGGCCTTGCAAACTACTTTCGACGGTTTATGCAAGGGTATTCGACCCTGGTAGCACCGCTAACCAGGCTCACGCGAAAAGACGTGCATTGGGAATGGACATCTGATTGCGAGAACGCTTTTCTCAAGGTCAAACAGCTTCTCTCCACAGTGCCCATCCTAGCTCTTCCGGATCCATCGCAACCGTAGGCGGTTCGATGTGATGCGTCGGTAGTACGACTTGGAGCCGTCCTCATGCAGAACGGTCACCCAGTTGCGTATGAGAGCCGGAAGCTCATCCCCGCGGAAACGCGGTATACGACTGGGGATCAAGAGCTCCTTGCGGTAGTACACGCTTTCAAGAT
>SZWC01030441.1:0-21202 GCA_023375785.1 Penium margaritaceum | reverse complement strand
TGGCTATTGTGCGCAATGCCTTGACAAAGTTGGCATGTGCCACTGACCATGACCACAAATGTATCCAAGTGACTTCTACTTCTATTGATCATAACACAAGTCAGCCAAGGTCAGAGTGTCCAATCACAGTATAGATATACTGGGCATGAACTTCCAGGTATAAACAAGGTAGAATACTGGTGGCTCGGTGTGGCTATTGTGCGCAATGCCTTGACAAAGTTGGCATGTGCCACAGACCATGACCACAAATGTTTCCAAGTGACTTTTACTTCTATTCATCATAACACGAGTCAGCCACGGTTAGAGTGCCCAATCATAGTGCAGATGTACTAGGCATGATCTTGCAGGTACAAACAAGGTAGAATACTGGTGGCTTGATGTGGCTATTGTGCGCAATGCCTTGACAGAGTTGGCATGTTCCACTGACCAAGACCACAAGTGAATCCAAGTGACATTTACTTCTATCGATCATAACACGAGTCAGCCACGGTCAAAGTGCCCAATCACAGTGCACATCTAATATGCATGACCTTGCATGTATAAACAAGGTGAAAAACCGGTGGCTTGGCACGGCTATCGTGCACAATGCCTTGACAAAGTTGGCATGTGCCACTGAACATGACCACAAATACATCCAATTGTCTTTTACTTATATTGATTATAACACGAGACAGCCACGGTCAGAGAGTCCAATCACAGTGCAGATGTACTAGGCTAGATCTTGCAGGTACAAAAAAGGTAGAATACTGGTGGCTCGGTGTGGCTATTGTGCGCAATGCCTAGACAATGGCGGCATGTGCCACTGACCATGACCACAACGTTTACCAAGTGACTTTAACTTCTACGAACCGTAACACGAGTCAGCCATGGTCAGAGTGTCCAATCACAGTACACATCTAAAATGCATGACCTTGCAGGTATAAACAAGGTAAATAACCCGTGGCTTGGCAAGGCTACTGTGCGCAATGCCTTGACAATGTTGGCATATGCCACTGACCATGACCACATAATTTACCAAGTGACTTTAACTTCTACGAACCGTAACACGAGTCAGCCACGGTCAGAGAGTCCAATCACAGTGCAGATCTAATATGCATGACCTTGCAGGTATAAACAAGGTAAATAACCCGTGGCTTGGCAAGGCTACTGTGCGCAATGCCTTGACAATGTTGGCATATGCCACTGACCATGACCACATAATTTACCAAGTGACTTTAACTTCTACGAACCGTAACACGAGTCAGCCACGGTCAGAGAGTCCAATCACAGTGCAGATCTAATATGCATGACCTTGCAGGTATAAACAAGGTAAATAACCCGTGGCTTGGCAAGGCTACTGTGCGCAATGCCTTGACAATGTTGGCATATGCCACTGACCATGACCACATAATTTACCAAGTGACTTTAACTTCTACGAACCGTAACACGAGTCAGCCACGGTCAGAGAGTCCAATCACAGTGCAGATCTAATATGCATGACCTTGCAGGTATAAACAAGGTAAATAACCCGTGGCTTGGCAAGGCTACTGTGCGCAATGCCTTGACAATGTTGGCATATGCCACTGACCATGACCACATAATTTACCAAGTGACTTTAACTTCTACGAACCGTAACACGAGTCAGCCACGGTCAGAGAGTCCAATCACAGTGCAGATCTAATATGCATGACCTTGCAGGTATAAACAAGGTAAATAACCCGTGGCTTGGCAAGGCTACTGTGCGCAATGCCTTGACAATGTTGGCATATGCCACTGACCATGACCACATAATTTACCAAGTGACTTTAACTTCTACGAACCGTAACACGAGTCAGCCACGGTCAGAGAGTCCAATCACAGTGCAGATCTAATATGCATGACCTTGCAGGTATAAACAAGGTAAATAACCCGTGGCTTGGCAAGGCTACTGTGCGCAATGCCTTGACAATGTTGGCATATGCCACTGACCATGAACACAATGTTTACCAAGTGACTTTAACTTATACGAATCATAACACGAGTCAGCCACAGTCAGAGTGCCCAATCACAGTTCAGATGTATTAGGAATATCCTTACAGGTATAAACAGGGTCAAAAACTGGTGGCTTGGCACGGTTACTGGGCGCAATGCCTTTAAAAAGTTTGCATATACCACTGACCATGACCACAAAGTTTACCAAGTACATTAACCAGCTATGAATCTTAACACGAGTCCGCCACGGTCAGAATGTCCAATCACAGTGAATATATACTGGGCATGACCTTGCATATACAAACAAGGTAGAATACTGGTGGCTCGGTGTGACTATTGTGCGCAATGCCTTGAAAACGTTGGCATGCGCCACTGACCATGACCACAAATGTATCCAAGTGACTTTTACATCTACTGATCATAACAAGAAGTCAGCCACTGTCAGAGTGTCCAATCACATTGGAGATGTATTAGGCATGATATTACAGGTGCAAACAAGGTAGAATACTGGTGGCTTGGTGTGGCTATTGTGCGCAATGCCTTGACAAAGTTGGCATTTGCCACTGACCATGACCACATAATTTACCAAGTGACTTTAACTTCTACGAATTGTAACACGAGTCAGCCACGGTCAGAGTGCCCAATGACATTGCACACCTAATATGCATGACCTTGCAGGTATAAACAAGGTAAAAAACCGGTGGCTTGGCACGGCTATTGTATGCCATGCCTTGCCAAAAATGGCATGTGCCACTGACCATGACCACAAAGTTTACCAAGTACCTTAAATGGCTATAAATCATAACATGAGTCAGCCACGGTCAGAGTGTCCAATCACAGTGCAGATATACTGGGCATGACCTTGCAGGTATAAATAAGGTAGAATACCGGTGGCTCGGTGTGGCTATTGTGTGTAATTCCTTGACAAAGTTGGCATGTGCCACTGACCATGACCACAACGTTTATCACGTGACTTTAACTTCAACGAATCATAACACGAGTCAGCCACGATCAGAGTGCCCATCACAGTGCACATATAATATGCCTGACCTCACAGGTATAAACAAGGTAAAAAACCGATGGCTTGGTACGGCTATTGTACGCAATGCCTTGACAATGTTGGCATGTGCCACTGACCATGACCACAAAGTTTACCAAGTACCTTAAACGGCTATGAATCATAACACGAGTCAGCCACAGTCAGAGTGTCCAATCACAGTGCAGATGTACTATGCATGATCTTGCAGATACAAACAAGGTAGAGTACTTGTGGCTCGGCGTCGCTATTGTGCGCAATGCCTTGACAAAGTTGGCATGTGCCATTGACCATGACCACAATGTTTACCAAGTGGCTTTAACATATACGAATCGTAACACGAGTCAGCCATAGTCAGAGTACCCAATCAAAGTTCTGATTTACGAGGCAAGACCTTGCAGGTGTAAACAAACTCAAATACCAGTGGCTTTGCACGGCAACTGTGCACAATGCCTTGACAAAGTTGGCCTGTGCCATTGACCATTACCACAAAGTCTACCAAGTACCTTAAACGGCTATGAATCTTAACACGAGTCAGCCACGGTCAGAGTGTCCAATCACAGTGCAGATATACTGGGCATAACCTTGCAGGTACAAGCAAGGTAGAATACAGGTGGCTCAGTGTGACTATTGTGCGCAATGCCTTGACTATGTTGGCATGTACCACTGACCACGACCACAACTAGATCCAAGTGACTTTTACTTCTACTGATCATAACACAAGTCAGCCACGGTCAAAGTGTCAAATCACAGTGCAGATGTACTAGGCATGATCTTGCAGGTGCAAACAAGGTAGAATACTGGTGGCTCGGTGTGGCTATTGTGCGCAATGCCCTGACAAAGTTGGCATGTGCCACTGACCATGACCACATAGTTTAACATGTGACTTTAACTTCTACAAATTGTAACACGAGTCAGCCACGTTCAGAGTTCCCAATGACATTGCACATCTAATGTGCATGACCTTGCAGGTATAAACAAGGTAAAGAACTGGTGGCTTGGCACGGCTATTGTATGCAATGCCTTGACAAAGTTGGCATGTGCCACTAACCATGACCAGAAAGTTTACCAAGTACCTTAAACGGCTATGAATCATAACACGAGTCAGCCACAGTCGGAGTGTCCAATCACAGTGCAGATATACTGAGCACGACCTTGCATGTATAAACAAGGTAGAATATTGGTGGCTCGGTATGGCTATTGTGCGCAATGCCTTGACAAAGTTGGCATGTGCCACTGACCATGACCACAATGTTTACCAAGTGACTTTAACTTCTACGAATTGTAACACGAGTCAGCTACAGTCAGAGTGCCCAATGACATTGCACATCTAATATGCATGACCTTACAGGTATAAACAAGGTAAAAAACCGGTGGCTTGGCACGGCTATTGTATGCAATGCCTTTACAAAGTTGGAATGTGTCACTGACCATGACCACACAGTTTACCAAGTACCTTAAACAGCTATGAATTATAACACGAGTCATCCACGGTCAGAGTGTCCAATCACTGTGCAGATATACAGGGAATGACCTTGGAGGTATAAACAAGGTAGAATACTGCTGGCTTGGGGTGGCTATTGTGCACAATGCCTTGACAACGTTGGCATGTGCCACTGACCATGACCACAAATGTATCCAATTGACATTTACTTCTATTGATCATAACACGAGTCAGTCACGGTCAGAGTGTCAAATCACAATTCAGATGTACTGGGCAGGGTCTTGAAGGTTCAAATAAGGTATAATACTGGTGGCTTGGTGTGGCTATTGTGCGCAATGCCTTGACAAAGATGGCATGTGCCACTTACCATAACCTCAAAGTTTACCAAGTTACTTAAACTTCTATGAATTGTAACACGAGTCAGCCATGGTCTGAGTGCCCAATCAAAGCGCAATTCTAGTATGTATGACATTGTAGGTCTAAACAAGGTAGAATACTGGTGGCTCGGTGTGGCTATTGTGCTCAATGCCTTGACAAAGGTGGCATGTGCCACTGACCATGACCACAAAGTTTACCAAGTACCTTAAACGGCTACGAATCATAACACGAGTCAGCCACGGTCAGAGTGTCCAATCACAGTGCACATATAATGGGCATGACCTTTCAGGTATAAACAAGGTGGAATACTGGTGGCTCGGTGTGGCTATTGTGCGCAATGCCTTGACAAAGTTGGCATGTGCCACTGACCATGACAACAAAGTTTACCAAGTACCTTAAACGGCTACGAGTCATAACACGAGTCAGCCACAAGCAGAGTGTCCAATCACAGTGCAGATATACTGGGCATGACCTTGCATGTATAAACAAGGTGGGATATTGGTGGCTCGGTTTGGCTATTGTACGCAATGCCTTGACAAAGTTGGCATGTGCCACTGACCATGACCACAAAGTCTACCAACTCCCTTAAATGGCTATGAATCTTAACACGAGTCAGCCACGGTCAGAGTCTCCAATCAAAGTGCAGATATACTGGGCATGACCTTGGAGGTACAATCAAGGTAGAATACTGGTGGCTTGGTGTGACTATTCTGCGCAATATCTTGACAAAGTTTGCATGTCCACTGACCATGACCATAAATGTATCCAAGTGACTTTTACTTCTACTGATCATTACTCAAGTCAGCCACGGCCAGAGTGTCCAATCACAGTGCAGATGTACTAGGCATGGCCTTGCAGGTATAAACAAGGTAGAATACTGGTGGCTTGGTGTGGCTATTGTGCGCAATGCCTTGACAAGGTTGGCATGTGCCACTGACCACGACCACAAATGTATCCAATTCACATTTGCTTCTATTGACCATAACACGAGTCAGCCACGGTCAGAGTGTCCAATCACAATGCAGATGTACTGGGCAGGATCTTGCAGGTTCAAATAATGTAGAATACTGGTGGCTTGGTGTGGCTGTTGTGCGCAATGCCTTGACAAAGTTGGCATGTGCCACTGACTTTAACCACAAAGTTTACCAGGTGACTTTAACTTCTATGAATCGTAACACGAGTCAGCCATGGTCTGAGTGCCCAATCACAGCGCACTTCTAATATGCATGACCTTGTAGGTATAAACAAGGTAGAATACTGGTGGCTCGGTGTGGCTATTGTGCGCAATGCCTTGACAAAGGTGGCATGTGCCACTGACCATGACCACAAATTTTACCAAGTACCTTAAACGGCTACGAATCATAACATGAGTCAGCCACGGTCAGAGTGTCCAGTCGCACGATTTAGCGCTTCCACCTCGCAGAGGTCCTAGCGAAGCCCACGCAGCACTACTTTAAGTAGCTTAGATCAATGTACTCTTGCTTCCACTATTCCATCAATCAATCATTTCCTTCCATCACTCTCGCAACTATTATCGTGTCGATCCTCGGTCAACTGCCTGTCTCGCATCGCCCATCTCCACAACTTGTTACTGCCAACCTGCTCAACTCATAACTTGTGCCAAGCAGCGCCACGAGCCTTCCCGTGTCGTATTCTCTCCACCTCAAAATCCTGACAGTACGGGCGCGGAAGTACAAAGGCGCCATGACGAGGCAATGTGGGTGAGATTGAGTAAAGCAAAGGAGCAACAAAGGGCAAAGCTGGTGAAAGCGAATGAAGGTAACAAGGGATGCAAGTGCCTGAGCTGTGAAGGTGGACGAAGAGATGACACCGTGAGGCCACAGCCGTGATGGCAGGCGTAGCGGAAGACGAGGCAAGCTCAATTGATTTGAGCAGATAGCTGATAACAGAGGCAAAAAATACAAGGAGGATTGAACTACTTAAGTACCAGTCCTAGTCTCTACTATGGGGGGCGATAGCCTAAGTGGTGCCACAGCCGCTTGGCTGCTTCTGCCATGGAGGCAGGGTGCGGAGCCGCTTCGCGGCTCGGCACGAACAAGAGAGATGCGGGACGTCGTGGAGGCACGTAGTCCTGGAGTGGTGCGCCGGTTGTGTTCAGCTATGCCTGTTTTTGGTACGTGGGCGAGAGAGTGCTTCTCCGTCACGTGAGCGCGGAGCGAAGTCCGGAGCGCTGGTTCTCGATGACCGTTATCGAGCAACCGGCCGTTCGTGAAGTGTCGGCCAGGGAAACTTCGAACCAGTTCTTCTGTAGAGCCATCGTCGCGGGGATCAGCTGGTCACCGACGGAGGTTTTTGGTGTCCAAGATTCGTATGCCCTTGCTTTGCCGCGGAGGGGCACTTGTGGAGTATGAGTCTCAGTTGGGGCAGATTTGTGATATTGTGAGTGTATTATGACACAAGTACCTTAAACAGCTATGAATCATAACACGAGTCAGCCACGGTCAGAGTGTCCAAACACAATGCAGATATACTGGGCATGACCTTGCAGGTATAAACAAGGTAGAACACTGGTGGCTCGGTGTGGTTATTGTGCGCAATGCCTTGACAAAGTTGGCATGTGCCACTGACCATGACCACAAATGTATCCAAGTGAATTTTAATTCTATTGATCATAACACTAGTCTGCCCAGTCATAGTGTCCAATCATAGTGCAGATGTACTATGCATGATATTGCTGGTTCAAACAAGGTGGAATTCTAGTGGCTTGGTGTGGCTATTGTGCACAATGCCTTGACAATGTTGGCATGTGCCATTGACCATGACCACAAAGGTTACCAAGTGACTTTAACTTCTACGAATCATAACACGAGTCCGTCACAGTCAGAGTGTCCGATCAAAGTGCAGATATACTTGGCATGATCTTGCAGATACAAACAAGGAAGAATACTGGTGGCTCGGTGTGGCTATTGTGCACAATGCCTTGAAACATTTTGCATGTGCCACTGATCATGACCACAAGTTTATCCAAGTGACTTTTACTTCTATTGATCATAACACGAGTCAGTCATGGTCAGAGTGTCCAATCACAGTGGAGAGAACTAGGAATGATCTTGCAGGTTCAAACAAGGTAGAATACTGGTGGCTCGGTGTGGCTATTGTGCGCAATGCCTTCATAAAGTTGGCATGTGCCACTGACCATGGCCACAAAGTTTACCAATTGACTTTAACTTTTACGATTCATAACACGAGTCAGCCATGGTCAAAGTGTCCAATCACAGTGTACATCTAATATGCATGACCTTGCAGGTATAAACAAGGTATTAAACCAGTGGCTTGGCACGGCTATTGTACGCAATGCCTTGAGAAAGTTGGCATGTGCCACTGACTATGACCACAAAGTTTACCAAGTACCTTAAGCGGCTATGAATCATAACATGAGTCACCCACGGTCGGAGTGTCCAATCACAGTGCAGATATATTGGACACGAGCTTACAGGTATAGACAAGGTAGAACAAGGGTGGCTTGGTGTGGCTATTGTGCGCAATGCCTTGACAAAGTTAGCATGTGCCACTGACCATGAACAGAAATGTTTCCAAGTGACTTTTACTTCTATGGATCATAACACGAGTCAGCCACGGTCGGAGTGTCCAATCACAGTTCAGATGTATTGGTCATTCCCAATACATCCGCACTGTATTGGACACTCTGACCGTGGCTGACTCGTGTTATGATTCATAGCCGTTTAAGGTACTTGGTAAACTTTGTGGTCATGGTTAGTGGCACATGCCAACTTTGTCAAGGAATTGCGCACAATAGCTACACCAAGCCACCAGTATTCTACCTTGCTTGAGCCTATACAATCATGCCTAGTACATCTGCACTGTGATTGGACACTCTGACCGTGGTGACTCGTATTGTGATAAACAGAAGTAAAAGTCACTTGGATACATTTGTGGTCATAGTCAGTTGCACATGCCAATTTTGTCAAGGCACTGCGCACAATAGCCACGCCAAGCCACCAGTACTCTACCTTGTTTATACCTACAAGGTCATGCCCAGTATATCTGCACTGTGATTGGACACTCTGACCGTGGCTAACTCGTGTTATGCTTCATAGAAGTTAAAGTCACTTGATAAAGATTGTGGTCATGGTCAGTGGCACATGCCAACTTTGTCAAGGCATTGCGCACAATAGCCACACCGAGCCACCAGTATTCTTCCTGGTTTATACCTGCATGATCATGCCCACTATATCTGCACTATGACTGGACACTCTGACCGTGGCTGACTCGTGTTATGATTCATAGCCGTTAAAGGTACTTGGCAAACTTTGTGGTCATGGTCAGTGGCACATGCCAACTTTGTCAAGGCATTGTGCACAATAGCCACACCAAGCCACCAGTATTCTACCTTGTTTGTACTTACACAAGCATGCCTAGTACATCTGCACTGTGATTGGACACTCTGATCGTGGCCGACTCGTGTTATGATTCGTAGAAGTTAAAGTCACTTGGTAAACTTTGTGGTCATGGTCAGTGGCACATTCCAACGTTGTCAAGGCATTGCGCACAATAGCCATGTCAAGCCACTGGTTTTTTACCTTGTTCATACCTGCAAGGTCATGCATAGTACGTCTGCACTGTGATGGGGTACTCTGACCAGAGCTGACTCGTGTTACAATTCGTAGAAGTTCAAATCACTTGGTAAACATTGTGGTCATGGTCAGTGGCACATGCCAACTTTGTCAAGGCACTGCGCACAATTGCCACACCGGGCCACCAGTATTCTGCCTTGTTTGCACCTACAAGATCATTCATAGTACATCTGCACTGTGATTGGACACTCTGACCATGGCTGACTCGTGTTATGATTCATAGAAGTTTAAGTCACTTGGTAAACTTTGTGGTTATGGTCAGTGGCACATGCCAAATTTGTCAAGGCATTGCGTGCAATAGTCACAACGAGCCACCAGTATTCTTCTTTTTTTGCACATACAAGATCATGCCTAGTACATCTGCACTGTTATTGGACACTCTGACCGTGGCTGACTCTTGTTATGATTCGTAGCAGTTAAAGTCACCTCGTAAACTTTGTGGTCATGGTCAATGGCACATGCCAACTTTGTCAAGGCATTGCGCGAAATAGCTGTGGCAAGCCACCGGTTTTTTACCTTGTTTACACCTGCAAGGTCATGCAGATTAGATGTGCACTGTGATTGGGTACTCTGACCGTGGCTGACTCGTGTTATGATTCGTAGACGTTAAAGTCACTTGGTAAACTTTGTGGTCATGGTCAGTGGCACATGCCAACTTTGTCAAGGCATTGCACACAATAGCCACACCAAGCCACCAGTATTCTACCTTGTTTGCACCTGCAAGATCATGCCTAGTACATCTGCACTGTGATTGGACACTCTGACCGTGGATGACCCGTGTGATGATTTGTAGAAGTTAAAGTCATTTGGTCACCTTTGTGGTCATGATCAGTGGCACATGCCAGCTTTGTCAAGGCATTGCGCACAATAGCCATACCAAGCCACCGTTTTTTACCTTGTTTATACCTGCAATGTCATGCATATTAGATGTGCACTGTGATTGGGTACTCTGACCGTGGCTGACCCGTGTTATGATTCGTAGAAGTTAAAGTCACTTGGTAAACTTTGTGGTCATGGTCAGTGGCACATGCCAACTTTGTCAGGGCATTACGCACAATGGCCACACGGAGCCACCAGTATTCTACCTTGTTTGCACCTGCAAGATCATGCCTAGTACATCTGCACTGTGATTGGACCCTCTGACCGTGGTTGACTCGTGTTATGGTTCGTAGAAGTTAAAGTCACTTGGTAAACATTGTGGTCATCGTCAGTGGCACATGCCAACTCTGTCAAGGCATTGCGCACAATAGCCGTTCCAAGCCACCGGTTTTTTGCCTTGTTTATACCTGCAAGGTCATGCATATTAGATGTGCACTGTGATTGGGTACTCTGACAGTGGCTGACCCGTGTTATGATTCTTAGAAGTTAAAGTCACTTGGTAAACTTTGTGGTCATGGTCAGTGGCACATGCCAACTTTGTCAGGGCATTACGCACAATGGCCACACGGAGCCACCAGTATTCTACCTTGTTTGCACCTGCAAGATCATGCCTAGTACATCTGCACTGTGATTGGACCCTCTGACCGTGGTTGACTCGTGTTATGATTTGTAGAAGTTAAAGTCACTTGGTAAACATTGTGGTCATCGTCAGTGGCACATGCCAACTCTGTCAAGGCATTGCGCACAATAGCCGTTCCAAGCCACCGGTTTTTTGCCTTGTTTATACCTGCAAGGTCATGCATATTAGATGTGCACTGTGATTGGGTACTCTGACAGTGGCTGACGCGTGTTATGATTCGTATAAGTTAAAGTCACTTGGTAAACTTTGTGGTCATGGTCAGTGGCACATGCTAACTTTGTCAAGGCATTGCGCACAATGGCCACACCGAGCCACCAGTATTATACCTTGTTTACACATGCAAGATCATGCCTAGTACATCTGCACTGTGTTTGGATACTATGACCGTGGCTTACTCGTGTTATGATTCGTAGAAGTTAAAGTCACTTGGTAAACGTTGTTGACATGGTCTGTGGCACATGCCAACTTTGTCAAGACGTTGCGCACAATAGCCATGCCAAGCCACCGGATTTTTACCTTGTGTATACCTGCAAGGTCATTCATATTAGATTTGTACTATGATTGGGTACTCTGACCATGGCTGACTCGTGTTATGAATCGTAGAAGTTAAAGTCACTTGGTAAACTTTGTGGTCATGGTTAGTGGCACATGCCAACTTTGTCAAGGCATTGCGCACAATAGCCACACCGAGCCACTAGTATTTTACCTTGTTTGCACCTGCGAGATCATGCATAGTTCATCTGCACTGTGATTGGACACTCTGATCCTGGCTGACTCGTGTTATGATTCGTAGAAGTTAAAGTTACTTGGTAAACTTTGTCGTCATGGTCAGTGGCACATGCCAACTTTGTGAAGGCATTGCGCACAATAGCCCTGCCAAGCCACCAGATTTTTACCTTTCTTATACCTACAGCGTTATGCATATTAGATGTGCACTGTGATTGGGTACTCTGACCGTGGCTGACTCGTGTTATGATTCGTAGAAGTTGAAGTCAATTGGTAAACTCTGTGGTTATGGTCAGTGGCACATGCCAACTTTGTCAATGCATTGCGCACAATGACCACACTGAGCCACCAGTATTCTACCTTGTTTGCACCCGCAAGAACATGCCTAGTACATCTGCACTGTGATTGGACACTCTGACCGTGGCTGACTCGTGTTATGATTCGTAGAAGTTAAAGTCACTTCGTAAACGCTATGGTCATGGTCAGTGGCACATAACAACTTTCTCAAGGCATTGCGCACAAAAGCCGTACCAAGCCACCGGTTTGTTACCTTTTTTATACCTGCAAGGTCATGCATATTAGATGTGCACTGCAACTGGGTACTCTGACCGTGGCTGACTCGTGTTATGATTCCTAGAAGTTAAAGTCACTTGGTAAACTTTGTGGTCATGGTTAGTTGAACATGCCAACTTTGTCAAGGCATTGCGCACAATAGCCACACCGAGCCACCAGTATTCTACCTTGTTTGCACCTGCAAGATCTTGCCTAGTACATCTGCACTGTGATTGGACACTCCGACCGTGGCTGACTCATGATATGATTCGTATAAGTTAAAGTCACTTGGTAAACTTTGTGGTCATTGTCAGTGGCACATTCCAACTTTGTCAATGCATTGCGCACAATAGCCATGCCAAGCCACCAGTTTTTTTACCTTATTTTATACCTGCAAGGTCAGGCATAGTAGATGTGCACTGTGATTGGGTACTCTGGCCGTGGCTGACTCGTGTTATGATTTGTAGAAGTTCAAGTCACTTGGTAAACTTTGTTGTCATGGTCTATGGCACATGCCAACTTTGTCAAGGCATTGTGCACAGAAGCCGTGCCAAGCCACCAGTATTCTACCTTGTTCATACCTGCAAGTTCATGCCTAGTACATGTGCACTGTGATTGGACACTCTGACCGTGGCTGACTCGTGTTATGATCAATAGAAGTAAAAGTCACTTGGATATATTCGTGGTCATGGTCAGTGGCACATGCGAACATTGTCAAGGCATTCTGCACAATAGCCACACCGAGCTACCAGTATTCTACCTTGTTTGCACCTGCAAGATCATGCCTAATACATCTGCACTGTGACTGGACACTCTGACCGTGGCTGACTCGTGTCATGATCAATAGAAGTAAAAGTCACTTGGATACATTTGTGGTCATGGTCAGTGGCACATGCCAACCTTGTCAAGGCATTGCGCACAATAGCTACACCAGGCCACCCGTATTCTACATTGTTTGTACCTGCAAGGTCATGCCCAGTATATCTGCACTGTGATTGGACACTCTGACCGTGGTTGACGCGTGTTATGATCAATAGAAGTAAAAGTCACTTGGATACATTTGTAGTTATGGTCAGTGGCACATGCCAACTTTGTCAAGGCATTGTGCACAATAGCCAAACCGAAGCACCAGTATTCTACCTTGTTTCTACCTGTAAGGTCATGCCCAGTATATCTGCACTGTGATTGGACACTCTGACCGTGGCTGACTCGTGTTATGATTCGTAGAAGTTAAAGTCATTTGATAAACTTTGTGGTCATGGTCAGTGGCACACGCCAACTTTGTCAAGGCATTGCGCACAATAGACACACCGAGCCACTAGTATTCTATCTTGTTTGCACCTGTAAGATCATGCCTAGTACATCTGCACTGTGATTGGACATTCTGACCATGGCTGACTCGTGTTATAATCAATAGAGGTAAACGTCACTTTGATACATTTGTGGTCATGGTCAGTGGCACATTCCAACTTTGTCAAGGCATAGCGCACAATAACCACACCAAGTCACCTGTATTCTACCTTGTTTTTACCTGCAAGATTATGCATAGTACATCTGTACTATGATTGGAAACTCTCACCGTTGCTGACTCGTGTTATGATCAATAGAAGTAAAAGTCACTTGGATATATTTATGGTCATGGTCAGTGGAACATGCCAACTTTGTCAAGGCATTGCACACAATAGCCACACCGAGCCACCAGTATTCTACCTTATTTATGCATGCAAGGTCATGCCCAGTATATCTGCACTCTGCTTGGAAACTCTGACCGTGGCTGACTCGTTTT
Source organism: Penium margaritaceum (assembly GCA_023375785.1). Classification (NCBI taxonomy): domain Eukaryota; kingdom Viridiplantae; phylum Streptophyta; class Zygnematophyceae; order Desmidiales; family Peniaceae; genus Penium; species Penium margaritaceum. The sequence continues at coordinate 7,195 of SZWC01030441.1, read as the reverse complement.
ATGATGCAAAGCCGTGTAAGGTACGTGGTAAACTTTGTGGTCATGGTCAGTGGCACATGCCAACATTGTCAAGGCATTGCGCACAATAGCTGTGCCAAGCCACCGGTTTACCTTGTTTATACATACAAGGTCATGCATATTATATGTGCACTGTGATTGGGCACTCTGACTGTGGCTGACTCGTGTTACGATTCGTAGAGGTTAAAGTCATTTGGTAAACTTTGTGGTCGTGGTCAGTGGCACATGCCAACTTTGTCAAGGAATTGTGCACAATAGCCACACCGATCCACCGGTATTCTACCTTTTTTGCATCTGCAAGATCATGCCTAGTACATCTGCACTGTGAGTGGACACTCTGACCGTGGCTGGCTTGTGTTATGATCAATATAAGTAAAAGTCAATTGGATACATTTGTGGTCATGGTCAGTGGCACATGCCAACTTTGTCAAGGCATTGCGCACAATAGCCACACCAAGCCAGTATTCTACCTTGTTTGTACCTGCAAAATCATGCCTAGTACATCTGCACTGTGATTGGACACTCTGACCGTGGCAAACTCGTGTTATGATCAATAGAAGTAAAAGTCACTTTGATACATTTGTGGTCATGGTCAGTGGCACATGCCAACTTTGTCAAGGCATTGCGCACAATAGCCACACTGAGCCACCAGTATTCTACCTTGTTTGTACATGCAAGATCATGCCTAGTACATCTGCACTGTCATTGGACACTCTGACCGTGGCTGACTCGTGTTATGATTCATAGCCATTTAAGGTACTTGGTAAACGTTGTGGTCGTGGTCAGTGGAACATGCCAACTTTGTCGAGGCATTGCGCACATTAGCCATGCCAAGCCATCAGTTTTTTACCTTGTTTATACCTGCAAGGTCATGCATACTAGATGTGCACTGTGATTGGGCACTCTGACCGTTGCTGACTCGTGTTACGATTCGTAGAAGTTAAAGTCACTTTGTAAACTTTGTGGTCATGGTCAGTGGCACATGCCAACTTTGTCAAGGCATTGCGCACAATCACCACACCGAGCCACCAATATTCTACCTTATTTGTTCCTGCAAGAACATGCCTAGTACATCTGCACTATGACTGGACACTTTGACCGTGGCTGACTTGTGTTATGATCAATAGAAGTAAAAGTCACTTTGATACAGTTGTGGTCATGGTCAGTGGCACATGCCAACTTTGTCAAGGCACTGCATACAATAGCCACACCGAGCCACCAGTATTATACCTTGTTTTTACCTGCAAGATCATGCCTAGTAAGTCTGCATTGTGATCGGACACTCTGACCGTGGCTGACTCGTGTTATGATTCATAGCCGTTTAAGGTATTTGGTAAACTTTGTGGTCATGGTCAGTGGCACATGCCAACTTTGTCAAGGCATTGCGCACAATAGCCACAGAAAGCCACCAGTATTCTATCCTGTGTGTACCGACAAGGTCATGCCCAGTATATGTGCACTCTGATTGGAGACTCTGACCGTGTCTGACTTTTGTAATGAATCATATCCGTTGAAGGTACTTGGTAAATTTTGTGGTCATGGTCAGTGGCACATGCCGACTTTGTCAACGCATTGCGTACAATAGCCGTGCCAAGCCACCGGTTGTTTACCTTGTCTATACCTGCAAGGTCATGCCTCGTACATCTGCACTGTGATTGGGCACTCTGACGGTGGCTGACTCAAGTTACAACTGGTAGACGTAAAAGTCACTTGGATACATTAATGGTCATGGTCAGTGGCACATGCCAACTTAGTCAAGGCATTGCGCACAATATCCACACCAAGCAACCAGTATTCTACATTGTTTATACCTGCAAGATAATGCCTAGTACACCTGCACTCTAATTGGACAGTCAGTCCGTGGCTTACTCCTGTTATGATCAATATAAGTAAAAGTCACTTGGATACATTTGTGGTCATGGTCAGTGGCACCTGCCAACTTTGTCAAGGCATTGCGAAAAACAGCCACACCGAGCCACCCGTATTCTACATTGTTTATACCTGTAAGATGATACCCAGTATATCTGCACTGTGATTGGACACTCTGACTGTGGCTGACTCGTGTTATGATCAATAGAAGTGACAGTCACTTGGATACATTTCTGGTCATGGTCAGTGGCACATGCCAACTTTGTAAAGGCATTGCGCACAACAGGCACACCGAGCCACCAGTATTCTACCTTGTTTGCACCTGCAAGATCATGCCTAGCTCATCTGCAGTGTGATTGGACACTCTGACCGTGGCTGACTCGTGTTATGATCAATATAAGTAAACTTCACTTGGGTGCATTTTTGGTCATGGTCAGTGGCACATGCCAACTTTGTCAAGGCATTGCGCACAATAGCCGTGCCAAGCCACCGGTTTTTTGCCTTGTTAATATCTGCAAGGTCATGCATATAAGATGTGCACTATGATTGGGTACTCTGACTGTGGCTGACTCATGTTACGATTCGTACAAGTTAAAGTCACTTGGTAAACTTTGTGGTCATGGTCAGTGGCACATGCCAACTTTGTCAAGGCATTACGCACAAGAGCCACACCAAGCCACCACTATTCTACCTTGTTTTCACCTGAAAGATTGTGCATAGTACATCTGCACTATGATTGGGCACTCTGACTGTTGGTGACTCGTGTTACGATTCGTAGAAGTTAAAGTAACTTGGTAAACTTTGTGGTCTTGGTCAGTGGCACGTGCCAACTTTGTCAAGGCATTGCGTACAATAGCCACACTGAGCTACCAGTATTCTACCTTGTTTGCACCTGCAAGATCATGCCTAGTACATCTGTAGTGTGATTGGACACTATGAGGGTGGCTGACTCGTGTTATGATCAGTAGAAGTAAACGTCACTTGGATACATTTGTGGTCATGGTCAGTGGCACATGCAAACTTTGTCAGGGCATTGCGCACAATAGCCGTGCCAAGCCACCGGTTGTTTGCCTTGTTTATATCTACAAGATCATGCATATAAGATGTGCACTATGATTGGGCACTCTGACTGTGGCTGACTCATGTTTCGATTCATAGAAGTTAAATTTACTTGGTAAACTTTGTGGTCATGGTCAGTGACACATGCCAAAATTGTCAAGGCATTGCGAACAATAGCCGTACCAAGCCACCGGTGTTTTACCTTGTTTATACCTGAAAGGTCATGCATATTAGATGTGCACTGTGACTGGGCACTCTGACCGTGGCTGACTCGTGTTACGATCAATAGAAGTAAAAGTCACTTGGATACATTTGTGGTCATGGTCAATGGCACATCCCAACTTAGATAACGCATTGCGCAGAATAGCCACACTGAGCCACCAGTATTCTACCCTGTTTATACCTGCAAGGTCACGCCCAGTATATCTGCACTTTGATTGGACACTCTGAACGTGGCTGACTCGTGTTATGATTCATAGCCATTTAAGGTAATTGGTAACCCTTGTGGTCATGGTCAGTGGCACATGCCAACTTTGTTAAGGCATTGCGCACAATAGCCACTCCGAGCCACCAGTATTCTACCTTGTTTGCACCTGCAAAATCATGCCTAGTACATCTGCACAGTGATTGGACACTCTGACCGTGGCTGACTTGTGTTATGATCAATAGAAGTAAAAGTCACTTGGATATATTTGTGGTCATGGTCTCCGCCACGTGCCAGCTTTATCAAGGCATTGCACACAATAGCCACACCGAGCCACCAGCATTCTACCTTGTTTGAACTTGCAAGATCATGCCCAGTACATATGCACTGTGATTGGACACTCTGACTGTGGCTGACTCAAGTTATCATCAATAGAAGTAAAAGTCACTTGGATACATTTGTGGCCATGGTCGGTGGCACATGCCAACTTTGTCAAGGCATTGCGCACAATAGTTACACCAAGCCACCAGTATTCTACCTTTTTTAATACCTGCAAGATCATGCCTAGTACATCTGCACTGTGATTGGACACTCTGACCGTGGCTGACTCGTGTTATGATCAATAGAAGTAAAAGTCACTTGGATACATTTGTGGTCATGGTAAGTGGCACATGACAACTTTGTCAAGGCATTGCGCACAATAGCCACACCGAGCCAGCCGTATTCTACCTTGTTTGTACCTACAACATCATGCCCAGTTCACCTGCCTTGTGATTGGATACTCTGACCGTGGCTGGCTCGTGTTATGATTCATAGCCGTGTGAGGTTATTGGTATACTTTGTGGTCATGGTCAGTAACACATGCCAACATTGTCAATGCATTGCGCAAAATAGCTGTGCCAAACCACCGGTGTTTTACCTTGTTAATACCTACAAGGTCATGAATATTAGATGTGCACTGTGACTGGGCACTCTAACCGTGGCTGACTCATGTTACGATTCGTAGAAGTTAAGGTCACTTGGAAAACGTTGTGGTCATGGTCAGTGGCACATGCCAACATTGTCAAGGCATTGCGCAAAATAGCCACACCGGGCCACGAGTATTCTACCTTGTTTGCACGTGCAAGATCATGCCTAGTACATTTGCACTTTGATTGGGCACTCTGACCGTGGCTGACTCGTGTTATGATCAATAGAAGTAGAAGTCTCTTGGATACATTTGTGGTCATGGTCAGTGGCACATGCCAACTTAGTCAAGACATTGCGCACAATAGCCACACCAAGCCACCTGTATTCTACATTGTTTATACATGCAAGGTCATGCCCAGTATATTTGCACTGTGATTGGACACTCTGACCGTGGTTGACTCGTGTTATGATTCATAGCCGTTTAATGTACTTGGTAAATTTTGTGGTCATGGTCAGTGGCACATGCCAACTTTGTCAAGGTATTGCGCACAAACGCTGTGCGAAGCCATCAGTGTTTTACCTTGTTTATGCCTGCAAGGTCATGCACATTAGATGTGCACTGTGATTGGGCACTCTGACGGTGGCTGACTCGTGTTACGAGTCTTAGAAGTGAAAGTCACTTGGTAAGCTTTGTGGTCATGGTCAATGGCACATGCCAACTTTGTCAAGGCATTGCATACAATAGCCACACCAAGCCACCACTTTTCTACCTTGTTTGCACCTGAAAGATCGTGCATAGTACATCTGCACTATGATTGGGCACTCTGACTGTTGCTGACTCGTGTTACGATTCTTAGTAGTTAAAGTCGCTTTGTCAACTTTGTGGTTTGGTCAGTGGCACATGCCAACTTTGTCAAGGCATTGAGTACAATAGCCACACCGAGCCACCAGTATTATACCTTGTTTGCACCTGCAAGATCATGCCTAGTACATCTGCACTGTGATTGGACACTCTGACCGTGGCTGACTCGTGTTATGATTCATAGCCGTTTAATGTACTTGGTAAACTTTGTGGGCATGGTCAGTGGCACATGCAAACTTTGTCAAGGCACTTCGCACAATAGCCGTGCCAAGCCACCGATTTTTTACCCTATCTATACCTGCAAGGTTATGCATATTATATGTGCACTGTGATTGGGTACTCTGACCGTGGCTGACTTGTATTATGATTCGTAGAAGTTAAAGTCACTTGGTAAACTTTGTGGTCATGGTCAGAGGCACATGCAAACATTGTCAAGGCATTGCGCACAATAGCCAGACCGAGCCACCAGTATTCTACCTTGTTTGTACCTACAAGATCATGCCTAGTTCATATGCACTGTGATTGGACAACCTGACCATGGCTGACTCGTGTTATGATCACTAGAAGTAAAAGTCACTTGGATACATTTGTGGTCATGGTCAGTGGCACATGCCAACTTTCTCAAGGCATTGCGCACGATAGACACAGCGAGCCACCAGTATTCAACCTTGTTTGTATATGCAAGATCATGCCTAGTACATTGCACAGTGATTGGACACTCTGACCGTGTCTGAATCGTGTTATGGTCAATAGAAATAAAAGTCACTTGGATATATTTGTGGTCATGGTCAGTGGCACATGCCAACTTTGTCAAGGCATTGCACACAATAGCCACACCGAGCCACCAGCATTCTACCTTGTTTGAACCTGCAAGATCATGCCTAGTACATATGCACTGTAATTGGACACTCCTACCGTGGCTGACTCGTGTTATGATCAGTATAAGTAAAAGTCAGTTGGATTCATTTGTGGTCATCGTCAGTGGCACATGCCAACTTTGTCGAAGCATTGCACACAATAGCCACACCGAGCCACCAGTATTCTGCCTTGTTTGTGCCTGCAAGGTCATACCCAGTATATCTGCACTGTGATTGGACACTCTGACCGTGGCTAACACGTGTTATGATTCATAGCCGTTTAAGGTATTTGGTAAACTTTGAGGTCATGGTCAGTGGCACATGCCAACTTTGTCAAGGCATTGCGCATAGTAGCCGTGCCAAGCCACAGGTGTTTCACCTTGTTTATACCTACAAGGTCATGCCTAATACATGTGAACTGTGATTGGGCACCCTGACTGTGGCTGAATTGTGTTACGATTCGTGGAAGTCAAAGTCACTTGGTAAACTTTGTGGTCGTGGTCAGTGGCACATGCCAACTTTGTCAAGGCATTTCGCACAATAGCCACACCGAGCCACCAGTATTCTACCTTGTTGGCACCTGCATGATCATTCCTAATACATCTGCACTGTGATTGGACACTCTGACCGTGGCTGACTTGTGTTATGATCAATAGAAGTAAAATTCACTTTGATACATTTGTGGTCATAGTCAGTGGCACATGCCAACTTTGTCAAGGCATTGCACACAATAGCCACACCAAGCCACCAGTATTCTACCTTGTTTGTACCTGCAAGATCATGCCTAGTACATTTGCACTATGATTGGATACTCTGACCGTGGCTGACACGTGTTATGATCAATAGAAGTTAAAGTCACTTGGATACATTTGTGGTCATGGTCAGTCGCACACGCCAACTTTGTAAAGGCATTGCGCACAATAGCCACACCGAGCCACCAGTATTCTACCTTGTTCGTACCTGAAAGATCATGCCTAGTACATCTGCACTGTGATTGGACACTCTGACCGTGGCTGACTCGTGTTATGATTCATGGTCATTTAAGGTATTTGGCAAACGTTGTGGTCATAGTCAGTGGCACATGACAACTTTGTCAAGGCATTGCGCACATTAGCCATGCCAAGCCACCGGTTTTTTAAATTGTTTATGTCAGCAAGGTCATGCATATTAGATGTGCACTGTGATTGGGCACTCTGA
>SZWC01030438.1:0-24375 GCA_023375785.1 Penium margaritaceum | reverse complement strand
ATATGTATATGTATATGTATATGTATATGTATATGTATATGTATATGTATATATGTATATGTATATGTATATGTATATGTATATGTATATGTATATGTATATGTATATGTATATGTATATGTATATGTTTATGTATATGTATATGTTTATGTATATGTATATGTTTATGTATATGTTTATGTATCTGTATATGTATATGTAGATGTTGTAACACATCTGTGTGCATGTTCATATGTATATATTGAAACACACCTATATGTATATGCATACATTGAAACAAACCTGGTTTTTCTATGCATTGTCTAGTTTGAAACACTTCTTGTTCCTGTTCTTTCTGGTGAATGTGAGCTTGCCCTGGTCCATGGCGTCGCACCGTCGCTTCTACTTGCTTTTTTGCTTGTTCATCTTAGCAACCTAAGCTGCCTAATCAGCATGAAGGAGGGATTCTTCCACTCCCGCTATCCAGATACTGCCTCTTTGTCGAGGGTGATCCCCTGCAAGCATCATTGACGCACTTCGGCCGTGGTTGCGGCCACCGTGGCAACGTCCACCGCAGCTACCTGCGCACACGTCAGCCATTGTTGCGGCCAATGTAGCAGCATTAACCGCTGACGCACTCATTCATGGCAGCCATGGTTATGGCCTTTGCAGCAACGTCAGCTTCTTCTTCCCACACACTCATCACCCGTGGACATAACCATTACAACAGCATCTGCCAGTGCTACATATCCCCATACCGGTCGTGTTATGACCACTCGTGCAGCATCTTCAGCTGCAGGCCGTGTGCTGGCTGTTGTTACGGTCCCGCAACAGCGCCAACCGCTGCTGCCTGCACACGCCTCACCAAAGGTTACGGCCAGTGTAGCAGCATCTTTTGAGCGTACTTGTGCCGGCACTAGAAGTCTTACAGCCAATACATCAGCATTATACTACTGTTTCTCGTACACACGTTGGCCGTTGTAACAACCACTATAGAAGGATCCACTGCAACTGCCGGTTCACGTCTCTTGGCCACTGCCCCGAAATAGTGTCTTCATTGTTGTACGTGCCTTCTTCAGTCGCGGTTAGGCCACCGTAGCAGCAATTTCTGCCGCTGCACGTTTCCTCACCAGTAGTGCCACGGCCAATGTAGCAGCAGTTTGTAAGTGCTACTCGCACACATGTCGGCCGTGGTCATGGCCATTGCAGCAACGTCTATGTAGTTGCCAGCAGCCGCTTCAGCTATGGTTGCGGCCACTACAGCAGCGTGTACTGCTACTTCCAGTTTACGCATTGGCCGTGGGTATGACAGTTATAGTAGCGACAGTAGTCATGCCTTAACAGCAACGTCGGTAGTGAAAACAGGAGTAGCAATAGTAGCAGGAGCCACAACATCAGCAACAGTAGCAAGAGCAGCTATAGAAGTAGTAGCAGAAGCTAAAACAACAACACAACCGCTCTCTTTCACCTCCCTGCTCAAAGGCTGCCTTGCAAGGTGGCCAGTCATTCAGCACACCGGCGTCTCCTCCAGAGACCAAGTCCATTCCAACCTTACCCATGGCCGCGCGGGAGCACAACCGGTTGGATGAGGAGATTGCATACTACGCGGAGAGGGCAGAACGTGAGGTGTGGTTGTGATTTTGCCACAACAGTCCCGGGTATCATTCTGGGGAAGACTACGGTCCTACCGAGCACTAGAGTGGGAGGGCTTTGCGGTGTACATGACCTACTGCCAGTCTGCTACTGACAACTCACCGACTGCGTAAGACGCATCAACCATGGAGCCACCATAGGATCACTGACCTCTTCAATCTTTGATAGCTCCACCTGTTCCCCATAAGACCCGTTAACAGCGTCGACATGCCGTCTCTGGAGGAGCGGCATCAGCAAGTGCAGTAGCAGATACTAGAGCCCCTGTAACATGCCGTGCATCTTCTCCAGCTACATCTACCGTAGAGTCAGCCGCATATCCTTCACCTGAAAAACTCTCTGCATTGCACATGGCACTCATCTCCAGTGTTGCTGTTGCCTCCACTATTGCTGCCACCGCACGTTCTGCACATGCACCTGCCGGCACTACAACTGGCAGGGTCATTGAGACGTACACTACAGTTGCAACTGACCAAGTTCCCCTACCAGCAGTTGCTGTCAATGTCGTCACCCAGATTGTAGCTGTAGCAGACGCAGTAGCATCAGTGGCAGTAACTGGTAGAAATCCACTCTCTAGGGTTGTGACCTCCATCCACACCTCCGTTGCTCACGCCTCGTTGTGTTCTATCTCATCTTCTTCAGCAACAAGTCATGTTGAGTTGCTCTTCTTGATTGCTGCAACCATATCCTCTCTCACAGCCGCCATGTTGACAGGGGTAGCCTGTCTCATTGTCTCCGTGTCTGCCACTGTTGCAATCATGGCATCCTCTGTAGCAGCAGCTCTTCTTCCTCTTTTCTCTCTCCACCACCAGGCCTGGTGAGCGTAGCATACTCTCTTGCCCCTAATCTCTCTGTACTGCATCTGCATTGGCGTGTTAGTGCGTCTAGTTCCGTTGGCTTGTAGCTGAGCCCTGACACCCCCATCATTGTTATCCCTCACCCACTGGGGCAAAGGAAACTCTACCAAAATGTTCTCGACAGCACTAAAAATAGAGCTGCAGCGCGAGCGCAATGTGCTACAAGTCGCGCTCACTACACGGCACATTGAAGAGGAAACGTTGTGAGCTGAGCAAGCTGACCAAGAAACCTTTGCTGATCACATTGCTGACTTGGTCCTGAACTGCCTCCAGCTTGCACTACGTGGTATTCTTGTTGCATTCCTTGCTTCTAGCATTGCCGCTACATCTTCATCACCCGCTTCTACATCCTCTTCTGATGGCTCTACCTCGTGTGGTCCCATCGCAGCCGCAGCCACCATTGACACAACAGCTGCCAAAGCACTCGCATCACCAACGCAACAAAAACCTGACTTTGAATCCATGCCACCCCACTTTACCTCTAACCTCACCTTGTAGTCCTAAGAGGTTTGCTTTATAACTTAAACAAAGGGCAAGCAGCTCTGGAATACTACCATGCACCCAATCCTTCCGCCAATCCTCCCTTTGTTCCCTTGGACTCTGATTCTGCTCGTGCTACACGTGCTCTCATTCGTGATTAGCTTGATGATCTCATTAATGAGATCGAGTCATACAGTGACAATACAGCTTGCCGCGTCCCTGTTGATCTAGTTGGCGCTTACGCTCTCATCATGCGCCGCGTGGCAATGACTGGGCATGCAGCCCAGAGTGTCCTCACTTTCTAGTTCAACATGCTCCCCATGCATGCTGATGAGAGTGCCAACGCCTATTTGCCTCGTAGTCTACGCTTGCTGTGAAACCTGGGCAAGAGAGCACCTGGATGGTTTCCTGTTTTTCTCTCCATTGTTTACGGTCTCATCCCTGATTTTTCTAACATCTTCCAAGAGGTGGTGGCCTCAAGGCTTGAACGTCTGGCCGTTGTTCCTAGTCTTGAGGATGCACCATCAGGCATCGGTGCCCTATGAGAGTTCACCTCCCAACGCCTTACTAATTAGTGGAGCTCGCTCCAAAACAAGCGCATGTATCGTGCAGCAGTTGCACTATCTACCAATGCACTTCCCTCCTCATCATTCTCAGCTCTACCTAATCCTCCACCATGAGAGCTACTTGCCTCTCCTCTCAGGGGGTTGGTGGAGATGGGGGTCGTTGTAAGGGCAAAGGGAGAGACGGTGCCGCAGGCAGCAGTGGACAGGGAGGGCGCAATGAAGGCTGGGGTTCTGACAGCTCCACTTCTTCATCCTCCTCTAGCACTGTTACATGTTGGAACTATGGTGCCACTGGCCAAGTTGCTCCCAAGAGCCCTGCACCACCTGATGATGCACGTCTTGCAACTGCCATGCGTGCACACACGGTCGCTCCTCCGGTAGTGGTGGTGGTGCTTCTCTCACCTGCACCTCCATTGGGTCTTCCAGCTGCACTACATCTTCCTCTGCACCTACCACACCCTACATCACCATCATGGCTTCACAACCGCCATCCAACCTCTGGGGATCGCCTCCAGGGATTTTTGTCCCCGTCTACTACGGGCCCCCTTCAGGATCCTACTATCCTCCATCCTGAGCATCGTCCACCTACCCCACTCGGTGCCCCTCCTCAGGCATCATCATCACCCCTGACCCGCCTGACAACGATCACCAAATGGATGCTACTCTCTCTCATGCCGTCAATCAGCGAGACCTCCATAGTCAGGGAGGTGAGAGTGTACATTCGGTTGTGGGGACACTTCTGTATGCTGTGGATGAGGATCTTTGTGGTCCGTCATGAGGTCATATTCAAGGATTTTCCCCAGTTGATGTTCAAGGGATTTTGCACTAGCAGTCTTACTGTTTGCCCCGTTGCCTTGTCACCTGTGGCAAGCAGCTTCTCCCATGCTCTCCCAATTTTGCCTTCAACCGTGATCTAGCGGTGTTTGAGTATCGGGTGGCTTGTGGATCCTTGATTCGGGAGCTATCCACCACATGACCTCCTGTGAGTCATCGGTTATCTCATTGAGTCCAGTTGGGTCTGTTCACTTTGATTCACGCACGTCCTATCCCCTTGACCTCTTGCACATTGATGTCATGGAACCCCTTGCCTACAATATCCTCGGGGGGTTGGCCACTATAACTTCTCTTGCATGTACGAGATCTTTGCCCTCTGCCAAAAGAGTTACGTCTGCTCCAGTCTTGAGTCCTGGCATCCTGAGGATGACCTAGCCTATGGTCACCGCTTGAAAGTCGTTTTCTGTAACCGTGGCAAGGAGTTCATGAGACCCACTGCACGTTTCTTGTCCTCTCATGGGGTGTGCATGGAGCCTTTTGCTCCCTACACACCCCAACAGAATGGCGTCTCCAAATCCTGGAACCGTACTCTCGCTAACGGCATACGTGCTCTACTCAATGCCTCTTCACTTCTTCCTCTCTTCTCTTTTGAGGCCATGTCTTACATGACCTGGGTTTGGAACCGTGTTCCAAACGGCCCTCTCCCTCGTCACGTCACCCCCATTGAGCTGTGGTGCGGTCATCACGCCGGCCTATGTCTTGCATACATTTGGAGTTGAGTCACTATCGTCTAGCTCCCCGAAGACTTTTAAGACGAAAAACTCAGCCCCCACTCCCACCTCTGCACCTTTCATGGTATCTCGGCTATGTTGAAGGTTTGGCGTTCATGGGACACTGATCAATCTCGTGTCATCGAGTCCTAAGATGCCCTCTTCTTCAAGAATGTTGTTTTCCTCGTGACCTTTCCAGCGTCCCACCACTCTCCTCTCTCTCCTTGCGCCGTTGGCTTGAGGGAGTGTGTCTGTCGCAGCCTCAGGTGTCATGGAGCCTCCTTCCTCCTCCGCTAGCACGCCTTCTCCTCATGGTCCATCAATGTCTGTCCCTTCCACATCCACTGAATCTCTACTATCTCCATCCAGCTCACCGACCGCCTCCTCCTCAGAGTAATCTTCTGTCCTTGCGTCCTTTGTGCCCTCTAAGTCAGGCACCTCTGGGCCCCCTGTGCCCTCTGAGTCGGGACCCTCTGGTGCCCCAACACACTCCACTTCTAACTCATCCCCTATGCTATAGACATAAATTTTTGGTCAAAATCTCTGAACCACCGCCTCAGGACCCCCCTCTCGGTCCTAAGCCATACACATGTGGGAGGAGACTTTGTGCTCTCCCTCAGCACTCTTCCTCTCAGGCCTCACAGCCCTCTCATTGGCGCTCACACTCCAGTGCATCAACCTCCATCGCTGGACCCTCTGTAACACCCACTAGCCTTGATGCACTCGGCCCCTTTGAGGATTCTCAGCCCTCACAATGGGTCACATACTCCAGCGCGTTGTTATGTACTGCTAGACCCATTGTCAGACCCACTCGTCTTGATGCATTTGGCCTTGCTATCGGTGTTGTCCATCCTGATTTGGTAGCAGGCTATACTCTTGTGGCTCATGAGTTCCACAACGCCCTTGATTGTTAGCTATGTTGCCGTATGCTTTGCAGCCTCTGGTCTTCCTACCCTCCCTCCTGAGCCTACCACTGTTCGGCAGGCTTGTGAGGTAGCTGATACTAACTTTTAGAGAAAGGCCATGCAAGAATTGACTACCCTCAAGTAGCATGGTGTCTTTGAGCTTGTGGATCTCCCTTCAGGCTGCAAGGCGGTCTCTACTCACTGGACCCTACGATGAAAACTGAAGCCTGATGGCAATGTCGACCGATACAAGGCTCATCTCATACCCAAAGGGTTTCCTCACATCCCTTGGGTTGACTATGAAAAGAACTTTGTCTCTGTCTGGCAAAACACCTCTACCCGAGCGCTTCTTAGTCTTGTTGGCCAGTACGATTGGGAACTAGGGCAGGTGGATGTCAACAATGCCTTTTTGCATAGTCGAGTGGACGGGGAGATCTACGTGGTCCAGCCACCAGGGTTCACATACTGCACAAACAAGGTCTGGCTACTGCGTAAAGCCCTGTATGGGCTCAAGCAATCACTGCGTTACTGGAACATGGAGATCTCCTCAACTCTTGAGAGAGGTGGCTAAAAAAGCAATAATAAGGATCTCTCACTCTTCCTGAGTCCTCTCTCCGAGCCACTCGTGGCTGTTTTGCTCTACAACGACGACATGCCCATTGCCTCTCTCAGTCCGGCAGCTGTCCGGCTAATGAAAAACTTGTTGTTGTCCACATACAAGGTGAATGACATGAGTCTAGCATGAGTGTTCCTCATGGCATGGAACTTGAGCGTGACTGCTAGCATTGTACTTTGCACGTGCACCAGGCTACATACATGCACACCATAGGAGATTGCTTTGCCTCCTTGTTGTCTGACACCTCCTTTGCGTCCACACAGATGCCTCCAGCAGGCCAGCGATTGCTATAGTCTCTTGATCTGACAAAGTTGGGGGGAGACTGTCGATGTCACCGATTACCTCAGTGAGATCATCTCTATCATGTACCACAAGACCACCACCCAGGGAGACATGGCCTTCTCGGTCAAATTCTTGGCCCAATGCTCCCAAAAACCTTGCCAGAAACACCTTAATGCGGCACTACGTGTTTTTCGCTACATACTGTCCACTACGCGTGTGGGGCTGTGCTATCATGTGTAGCACTCCGTGGTCATTGAAGGATACACAGACAGTGATTGGACACACAACACTGATGCTTGTAGCCGCACCGGTTGCATCTTTCTTGTTGGTGGGACTGCAATCTCTTGGAAGAGTGGGAAACAAGGGTGTATTGCCCAAAGTTCCACCGAGGCAAAGAATGTGGTACTCGTGCAGGTACGCATGAGCGTGTTTGGCTATCTTTCTTACTGCAATAGTTGCGTGTTCCCATCCGCTGCATCAACATGCTGTGCAACAAAGTGCAAAGGCCATCACTGAGCAAGATAGCATGCATCACTCTTCACCAAGCACATCAACATTGAGCATCACTTTGTACGGAAGCACATTACTACACGAGATATTCAAATTGTCTATGTCAACAATTGTCAGCAACATGCATCATTTCTTACCAAAGATCTCAGCAGTGGCATGTTCAAAATAGTTGTGCATGATATTGGTCTCCTGTGATCTTGTGATGGCCCTCATTGACGTGGGTCTTGAGATCGTGTTGTTTCATGAATTGTACGTGCTCTCATGTGTTTGTGGGCTGTTTGTCTGTGGATCATGGGGGAGTTTTAGTCATGGGTGTGATACACGCAAGTGACCTCTTGACTCTTCTCGCACACATCGTCACTGCAGGTGATTGATCTGAATCAAAGCTCTCGGGTGCAACATTGTGATGTATCATGAACCGCACGGAGGTGGCTACACCATCAAGTTCTCAACTGGTGTCTACAACCCCAACATCAATTCTACGGAGAGCAAGTATTTAGTGATTCTTTATAGTGATACATTCCAAACATGGGGTACATATTCATAGGAGTGCATGCGCGTGGCCGGTGTGGTTTGAGTTCCTCTCATATGCATGTATTTGTTGGTGTATGGGCCTTGAGCTGTTTGAGTGTCATATAGTCTTGTGTAGCGAGAGCCTCCTAGTTTGTGCTGATGGTTATCCAGCAGCTACATTACTCCTTTTTTGGCACGTGTGGTGCATTCTAGTTGCATAGTCCACCCATACATGTTTGATAGAGTTTTCTTGGTGGTCGAGACCCGGGCACTAGGTGGTTTGTGCCAGTGTTCAGGGAGACCCCATAGAAATTCACCACATAGTCTCTGACACGCTGTGCACTCCTTCTGTGTTTGATACCTGGGTACTCGATGGTTTGTATCAGTAGCTCTGGAGACCCAGCAATCATTGATCTATTCTTTGTTGACCCTTTATCATACATGTGTTGTTTGCATGTGGCTGAGACCCGGATGCCCAGTTACATGTTCCAGCGTCTCGGGAGGCCTAAACTTGCCTAGTCTGGCTAGTCGCTGATGCTAGTGTGTCACCGTAGAGTCTGGGTTTGTTTTAGGTGTATTGTATATTTTCCCATCAGTCGAGACCCGGGCACTTGGCTGACTGTTCTGGTGCCTTGGGAGACCTCTATTATGTGGTTTCATGTTCTGTGCCATGTGTATTTCCCGTTCGTGACGAGGATGACATGGCCTGGTGGGCTAGCCGCCATTCCCAGTACAGAAGCACTCAGCAGGGCTCATTGTACTCTCTCCTTGATTCTTAATCTGTTCGTTCCAGACTTGGCCAGATCTTGGTGCTGTATTTCTCCTGCTCACAACCAGAGCTCATGTCTGTTCCAGCATGGGCTGGCATACCCTAGACTTCTTTCAGCAGAGTATCAGAGCACAGGGGGACTGTGTGAGCAACAAAGTAGCAGATAAGATTTGGAACGCAGCTGAGGTGCGCCATGTGGCGCCATGCAAACAAAAGCTTGCGAGAGTGTGTTCGCGACAGCAGCAAGGATGGCTCCAAATTGACTGTCAGATTTAGAGTGCATTGACATTCTACCGGGTGCTGCTAACGCTACTGTATGGGCAACGAAAGCAGCAGCACCCACTGCTGCAAGAGCGGCTGAGCAAGCAGCCGCCACACCCCTTCCGGGAGGAGATTGTGACTGGCCTAGCTGCCGGCCAAGTAGCGCGCAAGCAGCAGCAGCCAAGTAGCTTGCAATCAGCATGACAGCCCCAGTGGCAGGCAGCCGCGTGCAAGTTGCGTGGCCACTGCATACAAGCGGCGTGACTGCATCATGCAACCAAATTGGCAGCTGCGTGCAGTCAAGTAGCAATAGCCGTAGGTAGCAAGCAACAGCAGCCATAGCAGTGACAACAACGTGGCAGGCACATGCAAAACAACTGGTAATAGCATCGCACGATAGTAGCTTGCTACATGAGCACTGAGCGGTAGCCTTTGCTACAACCGCATTGTGCTTTAGGTGTAACTTGCATAGTTAGCACGGTCCCTGCAACAAGTGCAGTACGCGAGAGCAGCAACAGCAGCAGCAGAAGTAGCGGTAGCAAGCAGCAACGACGCCAACGAGCAGTAGCAGCTGTAGCATTGCGAGGTGGCAGTAGTCCTTGCTTTGCGTGGAGCACTGGCATTCCTTGCATTGTTTGCAGCAAGCATCAGTAGCAAGCAGCAGCCACGGCAGAAAGCAACAAAATTTTATGCATTGTGATGTGGCATCACCTCTTCATGCAACTTAGACGTTGTCGCTACTGCAACTCCACGGCTGATGCCACCACGTCACCCATGTCTTAGCCACCGGCGTCATCTGGCCAGTGTCACTTTGTGCACCTCTTCGCCAATGCATTCACGTGGGTGCAAACGCACCCATGCGATCGTGGGGGTGGTGTCCTTTTTGGCCGCTATTGGCCAAATTTGAACCGGCCGTCTCACCAAAAAGAAACAAAAAAAGGGCAATTGAGGAAACCTGGGCAATCGATCACCCAGAGGATACCTTGTAACTTTATGTATAGACCAAAACATTCATTTCTTTTCTTTATGATTTCTCTTTTTCTTTCTCCTTCAAACAAGCGGAGGGTATTTCTACATCCTTTTCTTTTACTTTTTCATCCCCTCTTAGCTCCTGCAGATCTCACATGCATCGCAAACTTTTCCTTTTTATCTTGTCCAACCAATTCTGGCCTCTTACTCCTGTTCCTTACATCACCTAGAGCCACTGATACCCTTCTCTCACTTACGCATCAATCTTCAAGCAAGAGGATGTCGCAGCCAGGACCACCACCCGGCTCTTCTGCCCCATGAGCGGTTTTGAAATTGTCTAGTGATAACTTTTACACTCTCACCCTCTTCATCTGCGATCCTCCGACATGTTGTGGCTACCACCGGGACCACCTTCACATGGTCTCCTTGACCATGTGCTCCCGTGGCCAGTTTCTACACCACACGGAGACATTCCATCCCACGTTCCTTCTCATCACCAGTTTTCCCCGGACATAGTGATCCTACCACCAGCAACCCCACCTCATGGTGCTGCTGGACAGTCACTCCTATGATTTGTTCCTACACCGCCAGGAGAGAGCATTGCCTTCGTCCCCCCATGTCACCAGTCTAGTCGCACACTTACCCCGCATCTGACACCACCCTCTCCTGGACACCCTGGTCAGCTTCCTCTGTGGTCCGCTTCTCCCCCAACCAGAGCCGACACTCTCCATGCCTATGTGTGTTACCAGCCTGACGTCTTGGTGCCCGGACCACCTCCACCCTCTGGTCAGCCTTCTTCATGGTCCTTGTCGTCACCACCGAGACAGACCGTTCTTCACGCTCATCCGCATCATCCTTCTGGGGTTGATGTGTGGCTGCTAGCACCACCTTTTTGTGATGATGCTCTCCAGCCGCTTCCGTGGTTGGTTTCTATACCACCGGGACACGGCACTCTCCATCCTCACCACCATGACTCTCAGAGGATTGGTCATCTTCTTCCATGCCAGGATCCAGCTCTTCGTGGGTTTACCTGTCACTTCTATGGCGATGGACGCCACGGTTGGCGCCAGTGTCACCTACGTCCTAGTGGGTGGCATCCACCCTGGCTCCAACCTCATGAGTTACTTCACACTCCACAGCAAACGGACCTACCTCACTCATTTTTTCCCCACATCGGCACTCTGGTGGTCCTTTACACGGAGCTCCGGAGTCTGCAATAGATGATGTAGCATGTTAGGGACCACCTCTTTACCCATCAGGTTGATCCTTTCTACTCCCCGTCATCCTCATCTTCTTCATCTTCATCTGAGGGACCTTCTCCAGTTGCACGGGACCTTTCATCTCAGTCTAAGGCTATTCTCCCCATCCTTCGCTGCATTGGTGTTATGCCCCCTCCTAGTCAGCCTTCTGTTCGACGATGCCGTCGTCGTCCAGCACGTCTCATCTCTAGCACATATTCATCTACACCAGCTTTTGTCGTTGCATTGGTTCAAGGAGGGGATGTGCATCCGTCCACTTGGACATCGACTACGATAGTGAGCACCAAGGATGGAGCACGGGCACCTAGTACTACATCTTTTGGAGTAGGTCCATTGGAAGGGACCTCATCAGCCTTATCGAAATTGCCTACATCCACGCTTCCTGCATCCTCTATAGTACCAGCTGCATCAGCTGATACATCGACACTTGCTGCACCAGCTGGTGCAACTTCTACATCCGCTAAATTGCCAGCAGCGGCGTCCTCTATAGTGTCTACATCTTTATCAGTAGTAGCACCATCACACACATCCAGGCTTCCTGCATCCTCTACAGTACCAACTGCATTTGCTGGTACAACTGCACTTGCTGTACTAGCTGATATAGCTTCCACATCTGCTACATTGCCAACAGCAGAGCCCTCTACAACATGTACATCTTTATCAGCAGTAGCAACATCAGACACATCCACGCTTCTTGCATCCTCTACAGTACCAGTTGCATCACCTGGTACAGCTCCACTTGTTCCACTAGCTGATGCAGCTTCTACATCTACTACATCACTAGTAGCAACGTCCTCTGTAGCATCTGCATCTTTAACAGTAGTAGCAGTATCAGACACATCTAAGGTTCTCACATCCTCTACAATTTCAGCTGAATCAACAGGTATAGCTGCACTTACTAAACGAGCTGCCCCATTTTCTACATGTGTTGCATCGCCAACAGCTGCATCCTCTACAATGTCTACATCTTCATCAGCAGTAGTAGAGTCAGACACATCCACACATTCCGCATCCTCTGTAGTACTAGCTTCATCAGATGGTATAGCTGCACTCACTACACCAACTACCCCACCAGTTGCATAACCAACAGCAGTTTCCTCTGCAGCTTCTACATCCTTAGCAACATCAACAGCATCAACCTCTTGTGCAGATTCTATCTTGCTCACAGTACTTGTTGCATCAATTGTGACAGCTGCACCAGCAGCTTCATCCTTGTCCTTTGCATGTTTACCATCTCTCTCTTCCTCTGAGCCATGCACACTGCCTCTCTCAGAGCATGACACTTCTCCAAGTTCCCTAGTTGACCATTTTTCTCAGTCCCAGGACATGTAGAGAGGTGCCTCTTCAAGAGACACGACACTTGTCGTTACCTAGTTTCGAGCAGCAGAGATGGAGGTGGAGGTGTTACATAGAGTGGTAGACTCCATGTCTACAACCTACTGTGAGGTGTTAGAGATGCTCGAGGATGTTGAATTTGAGCTTCGCATAGTGAATCAGGAGGATCATACAGAAATGCGTGAGCGCGCCTCTCGTCTCTAGGGTGAGTTGGTTGTAGCACATAAGCATCTACATGCATTAGAGTGTGCACTTGTTGTACCGAATGTAGGAGTGAGTTCCACACACACAGATCCAGCTCTGTCTCCACCCTGCACTCCAGGACCTTCCAGCACCATCCTCTCCACCTATATTGCTTCGGAGTCTGCTAGTTGGGACCTTTGACACCTCTTAGATGTAGGGGGTTCAGCAGCTCTCTCTTCTCTCAGCCATGGAGCATTTGGTAGCGTCTTCTCCACTCCTGCACCTTCTTAATCTAATGATAGTGATATCCAAGATCCTGCCAGTTGGGATCTCTGACAGCCTTCTGCATGCAGGGGGAGCAGATCTATCCTAGCACATTGGTGTTGGAGCTCATGTTCTCAGAACTATCTCATTCTGGGGGAGCATATGTATCTTCTCAGTTAGTACCTTGTCTATAGCTCTTGTAGCCCAAGGGGAGTGTTGGTGTTTGGGCATTGAGCTGTCTGACTGTCATGTAGTCATTTGTAGTGAGAGTTTGTGCTGATGGTTCTCTAATGGCTACATTACTTCTTCTCTCGTACGTGTGGTGCATTCAAGCCGCATGGTTCACCCATGCATGTTTGATAGAGTTTTCTTGGTGGTTGAGACCCGGGCACTAGGTGGCTTGTGCGAGTGTTTAAGGAGACCCCGTAAAAATTCACAGCATAGTCTCGAACAGGTTATGCACTCCTCTGTGGTTGAGACACGGGTATGCAGTGGTTTGTACTAGTACCTCTGGAGACCCAACACTCATTGATCACGTCTTTGTTGACCCTTTATCATACATGTGAAGTTTGCATGTGGCTGAGACCCGGATGCCCGGTTGTATGTTCTGCCATCTCGGGAGGCTTAAACTTGCCTAGTGTGGCCGGTCGGTCATGCTAGTGTGTCACCGTAGAGTCTAGATGTGTTGGGGTGTTGTGATTTGTGACCTTCCTCTTGACCTGTACATTTTACGGTGACCACTCAGCCGTGTCCATGCTCATGCAGATCCCGAATGTGGCACCAGGTGGCACCGGGGCATTGTCTGGTGGTGGACTACCTGCTCGGAGCTGATCGACGGTCGTCTCCGAGTCATGGAAGCTGTCCGGGACCTTCTACAGTTTTTCTGTAGCTTGTAGGATTTCATTGGTGGACAAGACGGGGGCCCAATTTGCATGTTTTTGCATTGTGTGTCTACCGTTTGTTGCGGGATGTATGCATGTGACCAGTGGTAGTGTCCAGATTGAGATTTTGCACATGTAGGTTCAGACGACATAGCATTCTGACTTGTCTACGCTGAGTTACGGCCAAAACAGTGGTTTTGGACCGGTTATAGGACAGATCTTGCACTGCAGTGTGCGACACCCGCCATGCGCCGTGGCATGTACTCATGCCATGGACCTGTCATTTCTCATTTCTCATTTCACTCTGCAAATACTATTCAATCATTGTGACACTTTGCCTTGTGCCGCCTAGCCAGACCCTTGCCGTTGTGTGCACGACTTGTGATTATCGTCACTGTCTGACAAGGCAGTGACGCCTAGTCATCGACAGTATCTCTAGGAAGCTTCCATGCATTTTCTCATGGTAAAAGAGGAGCGAGACCTCTCTCGCTGAGCTGCACCGTAGAGACACAGCACCAGCAGTAGCAATGAGAGTCACCGCCGCCGCCGTATCTTGGGATTGGTTGCAACTGCTTTCAGCATCCACATCATCACGCAGTTCCCACCACCTCATTGGGTGAGCTGTGGCATTTACTAGCTCAAGCAGCCAAGCCGAGCAGCAGTAGCAGCAGCACCGGCTGGCAGCTACAGCCGTATCTGCCTGCCAGCCTGTACACAAAAAGAAGGGGAAGCACCTCGCAGCAACAGCCCGCAGCAGCTCGAAGCGCAAAGCGGCGGTTGCGAGCAATAGCAACGCACAGCGGAAGCAGCAGCGAGCAGTGGTAATGGCACTGAGCAGCACCAGCGTCAGCGAGCAGCAGCAACCACGGGCAGCAGTAGCAGCAACGCGGTGATAGCAAAGGTGGCGGTACAAAAGACGAGTGTGCAAAGGAGAAAGCGTGCTGGTGAAAAATACATGGCCTGTGGCGGCGGACAGAAGGGGAGGAGGAAAGACGGGGGACATGCCACAAGTTGCCACGGGCGGTGGCGTGCACTACTACGAGACCAGACGGACGCAGCGATACAGTGCCAACACCACACGAGTGCACAACCTCCATGCTCATGCGGTCAAGGGAAGTGATGGTCAGGAGGCTAAGCTCGAGACCAGGGACGAAGAGGACATCGGTCAGAAAGACGTCGCCGGCAGCACCATGGAAACGAACAACGCCAACGCCACAGACAGGCAACACCTGTCCAGAGCCCGTCCGGACACCGGAGACATCACCTACAAGACCGAGCATACTGAAGGCCTCACGAGAGGCCGTCATGTGATGCGTGGCCCAGGAGTCGATGATCCAGGTGTCTGCGGGGTCCTGGACCGGGGTTGCCAGATCGTTGACGGTCACATGGCAGCAAGCAAGGGACGCGGGCGCGGTGGAAGGAGGCACGAACAGAGACTGCCAATCGTCAAGCCACGCAACGTCGTCATAGGAAGGGGTAGAGGAGACCACGTGAGACGATGAGACAGACGAGGAAACAGGACACGACCGTAGATCAGTCTCAGTCATGCAAGGATGGGCAAGAGAGCAGGAGGTGATGCAACTCGCACTTCCCTGGGGAGGAGGGCGCGTCAGGCCGAGCTAGAGCGAGATGAACTGCTCCAGCTGACGCTCACAGGAGGACGGCCCGGGAGTGTAGACCGAGTGCGGAGTGACGGCACCGGAGCCCGGGTAAGGGAGGGACAGCGCCGGTGACGGGAACAAAGGCACCGATGGCTGCTGATAGTACTACTGTGGCGCGAGTGCCTGCGTGACTGGCAACGCTATCAGAGTGGCGGAGCTGCTGGACGAGGTCGAGGTGTCAAGGCGAGCGGCAGCGACGCAGGTAGAGGCGAGACGGCGCTCCCACTGGCGACGCATGGTGGCGATGACGCGCACCTCGTCCATCGGGAGAGGGCACGTATACCACCCGTGCCTGGGCTGGCCACAGTTGTGGCAAACTGAGCTACCACCGCTGGACCCGGCCGACGGCTATTGCTGCTGTTGCTGCGGCGCACCTTTGCCTTCCTTGTTCCGGTTCTTCTTCTTCTTCCCCGAAGACGAGGAGGCAACTGCGGCGGGGGAAGGAACGGCCACAAAGGCAACAACAGGGAAGGCGACGGTAGGGGATGCAAGAGCCTCCGTGCGAAGCTGGGACTCGAGACGAGCTTCCTCAATGCGGAGGAAGAGCTCGTATGCCCAGGGCATGAGGGTGCCCTGGGCCGCCATGGTGGAGAGGAAATCCTGGGGGTAATGCACGAAGACGTCCGCGTACGCGCTGGTGGCGCCGCGCTTGATGGTGAGGAGCGCGGACAGAGGAGGAGGGGCGGATTAGCCGAGATGATGAAGGATGTCCTCTACCCGTTGCCAGTAGGCAGTGACCGTCTCGATCTCCCCCATGTGCAAGGTGTTGAACTCCCGGAGCAGACGGCCGGTCTCAGCGTCGCTGGACAGGCGATGGGGCTGGGTGAGGACGTGCCATGCAAATGCATGGTCTGGGATGGCGCCAGTGGTGAAGTCGCTGAGGAAAGGCTCTAGGGCCAAGCGAGAAGCTGGAGGGGCGGCTGGGACGAGGGCACAGACAGTGCGACCAGCATCATACAGCTCGTCGGCCAGGGCGGCAGCATAAGGGAGGGTATAGTATGCCCACAAGCCCTCACCTTGCACCTAGATCCGGAAGCTAAGCTCCCAGCTCCGAAACTGCTCGCCGGCCTTAAGCGGCGGCGGCGGCGTCTCAAAGTCCTTCTGCCTGCGGCCGACGCCCAGAGTGGGGCCAAGGACGGAGGTCACTGTCTGCCGCTGGTGCTGAGTCTGCTGTTATGCCAGGTAGTGCATGGCAGCAAACACAGCTAGGCTGGCTTGCCCTGGAGGGATGAACGATGGCGGCGCACTGGTTCTAGTCTGGGAGGCTAACGGCTTTCGTGCTGCGAGCTGCTGCGTGAAGGCAGCGAGCTGCTGCTGGAGAGTAGTGAGGGGGTCAGGGTTGTCGCCAACGACACTAGTGGGCTGTTGCTTCTGCTGCTGCTGCTACTGCTGTTGTTGCTGCTTCTCATAGTGCTGCTGCTGATGCTGCTGCTGCTGCTGCTGCTGTGGCTGCTGCAACTGCTGTTGCTGCTATTGCTACTGGTGCTACAGTCGTTGCAAGAAAGGAGGGCTGGGGGTCCCCCAAGCAGAGGAGGACCCCTCCCCACCGGGGCTACCAGCCATGGTTTGATGCCCCTTGTTTTCTTTTCCTTTTTCTTCTCTTTGTGGTCCTGATTCCAGTAGTGGCTTGGGGCGGTGGGAGTTCTACCCACCCTTTGGTTGTCTTCCTCCTTCCCTTTCTCCCCCTTTTCTTGTGTTGATGACGTCAGCACTGACAGTAGTAGTGACGTCAGTAGCGGGATGCTGACGTCAGCAGCGGTGGTTGTTGGGGCCGGTGCTGCTGCTACTGTTACAATTGCTGGTACTACAACTGCTGCTGCTGCTCCAACTTCAGCTGTTGGTGCTCTTGCCGCTGCGACTGCAGCTGCTGCTGCTGCGGCTGCTGCTACTCCTGATGCAGGTAGTGCTGCTACTACTGCTGCTGCTGTTGCTACAGCTGTTATTGCTGCTGCTACGGCTACGGCTGCTATTGCTGCTGCTACGGCTACGGCTGCTGTGGCTGCTGCAGCCGTGTCAGAGAAAAAAACCGGGGTGTGGGATTTTTTTTGTTCTCGTTTTTTCCTTTTTTGTCTGTCACAGTGGGCAGCTGCCCGCTGTCTGTTGCGAGCAGCGGGCTGCTGCTCGCTGGCAGCAGTGGGCTGCTGCTCGCTACTCGCTCGCTGTGGGCTACGAGCAGTAGCAACCGCTGCTAGCTGCTGCTGGCAGCTGATCGCTGCTGCTGCTGCTGTATCTAGCTGCTGCTGCAGTTGTTGCTGTGGCTGTTGTAGCCCGCTGTTGCTGTTGCATGCTGCTGCAGCTACTGCGTGCTGCGGCTGCTGCTCGCTTCTGATGCGAGCTGCTGCTGCTGGCTGCTGCTATGGGCTACTGTTGCGCGCTACTGCTATTGCTACTGCTGTTGCGAGCTGCTGCTACGGGCTGCTGCTGCTACGGGCTGCTACAAGCTGCTGCTTCTGCCTGCTGCTACTGCTGCTTGCAGCTGTTGCTGGCTGCTGATGCTGCTGCTGCCACTACTCGCTGCCGCTGCCTGCGGCTGCCGTTGCCTGCAGCTGCCACTGCTGCAGGTTGCTGCTGCTCCGTGCTGGTGCCAATCACTGCACCTAGGTGACGTTGCAGCGTGCGTCGTCACCTGTAGGTGTCGGATGCGGCCTGCCGCTCACCTCCTCGCGTCATGTGTGGGGGTCAATGCTGCCGAAAAAACTTCGGCAGCATTTCCCCTGACCCAGTGGCCGTGGGAAAAAATCTGATGCCGCCACCAGGCGGGTCAATGTTGCAAGAAAAAAACATGGCAGCATTTCCCGTGCACTGGCGCGTATGGGGGTCCGCCGTCGTTGTCTGGCACCTGTACACCAGTCTTGTGCTGCTATTACTACGCTCTGGCTCTGATACCAAGCTAGAAAACCTAGGCAACAAGTTGGGGCAGCAGCGTTGTTGATGCAGCGTGCGGGCTTCCACGCTCGTTGCTTAAGTCAGCTTCCCCCTCAGTCTGCTCCTCTAGAGTCTAAGTCTGAAAGCTCTGGGTTTGTTACTCAGAAATGCGTGCGCCAGTGTTAGCACCAGAACGCAACTGAAAACTGAAAGTGACTGATTAGGAATTAAGAATGAGCAACAATGGGAGACCCCTCCAAGTTCTAGCTCCCCCCCACTAGTGTAGAACTTGTTAGTCAGCTAACCAACCTATCAAAAAATAGTCATAGACCTGTTTTCTGGCAAGCAGGGTTTTCTCGGTGAGCCCTGCCAGACGCCCGACAGCCCAAAACCGGGAGTCGTCCGTTTTGCCTGAAAACTGGACCATACCATTATACCAACGCTACAAACGCAATTGTGCGGTCAAAATCAGCTAGAAAAATAGCAGAAAAGAGTTATGGCTGCCCAAACCCGGGCAGTGCCTAAGACAGTCAGTGCCGCCAAACTGGGCCACACGACAGGAGACATGGACCCTAGGCACAGCATGACGCTGCAGACGCAATGCCACAACCAAGAACCAAGCTGGGTACACACAAACAGCATCTGCACTGGCAGTGACCGCCAGCGGCCCGCCTGCCGAGGATGCCTCCCGATGGAGCTGAGCGCATCGCCGGATGGAGGAGGCTCCAGCGAACGGTATGTGGGCCTTAGCGCGCGTCGGCTCCACCGAGCGACACTCCAGCAGCGTCGAGACTCGCCGTCAGCCATCTACACGCTGATGTACACAAGCCGGGAAGACACAACAGAGTACAATGAGAGATGCGCGAAAACCAACAGCTTACACTGCCACGTGCGATTCTTGCCGTGCACTGCGCAAGGTACTTATGCCATGGACCTGTCATTTTTCATTTCTCTCTGCAAATGCTATTCAAGCATTGTGACACTTTGCCTTGTGTCGCCTAGCCAGACCCTTGCCATTGTGTGCACAACTTGTTGTTGGTTTTTGCGCAATCCTCATTGTGCTCTGTTGTGTCCTCCCGGCTTGTGTACATCGGCATGCAGATGACTGACGGCGAGACTCGACGCTGATGGAGCGTCATCCAGTGGAGCCGATGCACACTGAAGTCTACTCGCAGTTTGCTAGAGCCTCCTCTCTCCGGCGACGTGCTCAGCTCCATCGGTAGGCCTCCTTGGCGGTTGTGCTGCCGGCGGTCACTACCACCGCACTTGCTCTCTGCATGCGTCCAGCGCGTCCCGTCGCGTCTGCATCGTCATGCTCTGCCTAGGGTCCTTGTTGCATGTTGTATGGCCCTGTTCGGTATCATGGACCACCGTAGGCACTGCCTGGATTCGGGCAGCCATAACTCTTTGCAACTATTTTTCTAGCTGATTCTGACCGCACTACTGCGTTCGCAGCGTTGGTATTCTGGTATGGTCCAGTTTTCAGGCAAAACGGACAACGTCCGGGTTTTGGGTTGTCGCGCGTCTGGCAGGGCTCACCGAGAAAACCCTGCCAGCCAGAAAATAGGTCCACAGCTATTTTTTGACTAGCTGGTTAGCTGAGTAACAACTTCTACACTAGTGGGGGGGAGCTAGAACTTGGAGGGGTCTCCCATTGTTGCTCATTCTTCATTCCTAATCAGTCATTATCAGTTTTTTGCTGCTTTCTGGCGTTAACTCTGGCGCGCGCGCTTCTGAGTAACAAACCCAGAGCTTCCAGACTTAGACTCTAGAGCAGCAGACTAAGGGGGTAGCTGACTTAAGCAACGAGCGTGGAAGCCCGCACGCTGCATCAACAACGCCGCTGCCCCAACCTGCTGCCTAGGCTTTCCATTTTGGTATCACAGCCAGAGCGTAGCAGCAGCAGCAGAAGACTGGCGAACAGGTGCCAGACAACGCCGGCGGACCCCCATACGCGCTAGTGCAGGGGAAATGCTGCCGGATTTTTCCCAGTAGCATTGACCCCCCTGGTGGCGGCGTCAGAATTTTTCCCACAGCCACTGGGCCAGGGGAAATGCTGCCGAAATTCTTTCGGTAGCACTGACCCCCACGCGTGACGCGAGGAGGTGAGCGGCAGGCGGCGTCTGACGTCTGCGGGCGACGACGCAAGCGGCAACGTCATCCAGGTGCAGTCACTAGGACCACCAGTAGCAGCAGGCAGAAGCAGCAGCTCGTAGCAGCCCGCAATAGAAGCAGCTCGCAAGAGCTGCAGCAGCAGCAATAGCGCACAGCAGCAGCAGTAGTGCGTAGCAACAGCTCACAACAGCAGCCCGCAGCGGCAGCAGGCAGCAGTCGCAGCACGCAGCAGCTGTAGCAGCGTGCAGCAGCAGGAGCGAGCTGAAGCAGCTGCTATAGCGAGCTGCAGCAGCAGCCAGCTGCAGCAGCAATAGCAGCGAGCAGCAGCTGGCAGCTGCCAGCCGCGGCTGCTAGTGCTCGCTTCTCGCAGCAAGCGAGCAGCGCGCAGCAGCCCACTGCTGCCACCGAGTAGCAGCTTGCTGCTGCCAGGCGAGCAGCAGCCCACTGCTCGCAGCAGATAGCGGGCTGCTGCCCGTTGTGATAAGGAAAAGAAAAAAAAAACGAGCAACAAAAAAAATCCCCCACCCTCGCAGCTCACTGCAGCAGCCCGCCGCAGCAGCGAGCAGCTACTACAGCACGCAGCAGCTGCAACAACAACACGTAGCAGCAGCAAACGAGTTGCAGTAGCCACAGCAACCGTAGCAGCTCACAACAATAGTAGCTGCAGCAGCAATAACAACAACAGCAGCAATTGTAGCAGTAGCAACAGCAATAGTAGCAGCAAGCAGCAACAGCAACAGCAGAAGCAGCAACAGCAGCAGCAGCTGCAGCAGTAGTAGCAGCAGCTGCAACAGCAACAGTAGCAACAGCAGCAGCAAACAACAACAGTAGCAGCAAACAGCAACAGCAGCAACAGGAGTAGTAGTAGCTACAGTAACAGCTGCAACAGCGGTAGCGGCAGCAGCAACAGCAGCAGTAGCAGCGGCTACAACAACATCAGCAGCAAGAGCAGCAGCGGAAGCCCCAACATCCGCTACTGCTGACGCCAGCACTCCTCTGCTAACATCATTGCTGACGTCACTGTTGATGTCACAACTGACGTCACTGCTGATGTCACCAAAAAAACAGAAACAAAAACAAAAAAGGGAGGGGGGAAAGGGAAAGGGTGAAGGCCCAAAAGTGGGTAGAATCTTCACCGCCCCAACCTCCTACTGACATCAGCAACATAAAGACAAAAAAAGGGACACTAAGTCATGGCTGGCAGTCTCGGCGAGGAGGGGTCCTCCTGTGCTGGGGGGACCCCTACCCCTCCTTCCTTGCAGCGATTGCTGTAGCAGTAGCAGCAGCAACACCGGCCGCTGCTACTGTAGCAGCAATCGCCGCCGCCGCAACAGTAGCAGCCGCCGCCACCGCAGCAACAGCAGTAGCCGCCGCCCTTGCAGCAGCAGCAGCAACCACCGCCGCTGCATCAGTAGCAGCAGCCACTGCCCTTACAGCAGCAGCAGCAGCCACCATCGCTGTAGCAGCAGCAGCCGCCACCCCTGCAATAGCAGCAGTTGC
Organism: Penium margaritaceum; assembly: GCA_023375785.1. Lineage (NCBI taxonomy): Eukaryota > Viridiplantae > Streptophyta > Zygnematophyceae > Desmidiales > Peniaceae > Penium > Penium margaritaceum. Next base: position 2,411 of record SZWC01030438.1, on the reverse strand, counting down.
ATCCCTTGCAACAGTAGTAGTAGCAGCCACCGCCACTGTAGTAGTAGAAGCAGCTGCCGTCCCTGCAACAGTAGCAGCCACCGTCGCTACAGCAGCAGCAGCCGCCGCCCCTTTAGCAGCAGCAGCAGCAGCCCACTGGTAACGTTGGCGGCAACCCTGACCCTCTCGTTGCTCTTCAGCAACAGCTCGCCGCCTTGACGTAGCAGCTTGCAGCGCTACAGCCAGTCGCCGCCCAAACCGCCACCAGTACGATGCCATCGTTCATCCCTCCAGGGCACGCTAGCCTCGCTGTGTCCGCTGCCATGTACTACCTGGCACAGCAGCAGACTCAGCGCCAATGGCAGACAGTGACCTCCGTCCTTGGCCCCACTCTGGGTGCCGGCCGCAGGCAGAAGGACTTTGAGACACCGCCGCCGCCGCTTTAGGCCGGCGAGCAGTTCCGGAGCTGGGAGCTCAGCTTTTGGATCTGGGCGCACGGCGAGGGTCTGTGGGCCTACTACATCCTCCCCTACGACTCCACCCAGGCCGATCAGCTGTATGACGCTAGTCGCGCCGTCCGTGCCCTTGTCCCAGTCATCCCCCCAGCCTCTTGCCTTTCCCTGGAACCCTTCCTCGGCGACTTCACCGCTGGCATCATCTCCGACCCTGCAACCGCATGGCATGTCCTCACCAGGCCCCATCGCCTGTCCAGCGACGCTGAGATCAGCCGTCTGCTCCGGGAGTTCAAGTCCCTACACATGGGGGAGACCGAGATGGTCAGTGCCTACTGGTAGCGGGCGGAGGACATCCTCCGTCGACTCGGCAAATCTGCTCCGCCCCCTCTGTCCGTGCTCCTCACCATCAAGCGCAGCGCCACTAGCAAGTACGCGGACGTCTTCGTCCACTATCCCCAGGATGTCCTCTCCACCATGGCAGCCCTGGGCACCCTCATGCCCTGGGCATACAAGCTCTTCCTCCGCATTGAGGAAGCTTGCCACGAGTCCTAGCTCCATCGCACGGAGGCGCTTGCATCCCCTACCGTCACCTCCCCTGCCGTTCCCTCCATGGCCATCGCCTCCCCCACCGCAGCTACCTCATCGTCTTCGGGGAAGAAGAAGAGCCGGAACAAGAAAGGCAGGGGTCCGCCGCAGCAGCAGCAGCACTCGTCGACCGGGTCCAGCGGTGGTGGCTCGGTCTGCCACAATTGTGGCCAGCCCGGGCACGGGTGGTACACGTGCCCTCTCTCGACGGACGAGGCGCGCGTGATCACCACCATGCGCCGCCAGCGGGAACGCCGCCTCGCCTCTGCCGCTGTCGCTGCTGCTGGCACTGACACTCCGACCTCGTCCAGCAGCTCTGCCACTCCGACAGCTCCGCCTGTCCTGTAGACACCCGCGCTGCAACATTACTACCCGCAGTAGTACTACCCTCAGTCGTCGGCACCTCCGCTTCCTTCGCCGGCTCAGCCCTCCTACTACCCGGGCTCCGGCGCCGTCACTCCGCACTCCGTCTACACTCCTGTGCCATCCTCCCGTGAGTGTCAGCTGGAGCAGTTCATCGCGCTCGAGCTTGGTCTGCCTCGCCCTCCTCCCCAGGGAAGTACGAGTTGCGTCACCTCCTGCCCTCTGGCCCATCCCTGTATGACTGACACTGAGCTGTGGTCGTGTCCCGTTTCCTGGTCTGTCTCTTCGTCTCCCGTGTTCTCCTCCATCCCACTCCTTGACGACGTTGCGTGGCTTGACGATTGGCAGTCTCGTTTCGTGCCTCCTTCCACCGCGTCCGCGTCCCTTGCTTGCTGCCATGTGATCGTGAGTGATCTGGCGACCCCTGTCCAGGACCCCGCTGAGACCTGGATCATCGACTCCGGGGCCACGCATCACATAACGGCTTATCGCGAGGCTTTTTAGTATGCTGGGTCCTGTCGGCGATGTCTCCGATGTCCGGACGGGTTTCGGATAGGTGCTGCCTGTCCGTGGTGTTGGCGTCGTTCGTTTCCGTGGTCCGGCCGGTGACGTTTTTTTTACCGATGTTCTCTTTGTCCCTGGTCTCGAGCTCAGCCTCCTGTCCGTGACTGCCCTTGACCGCATGAGCATGGACGTTGTGCACTTGCCTGGTGTCAGCACTGTGTCGTTACGTCCGTCTGGTCTTGTCGTACTGCACGCCACCGCCCGTGGCAACCTGTGGCACGTTCCCCGCCTCTCGTCTTCCCCTCCCGTCTCCCCCCCGTCGGCCGCCACAGGTCATGTGTTTGTCACCAGCATGCTTTCTCCTCAGCACACCTGCCTCTTGCACCGCCGCCTTTGGTCACGTCCACTCTGCCGCCGTAGAAAGCATGCTCCGCACCCAGCCGGCCAAGGGCCTTGACCCGGAGACTTTCCCTCTCCCGTGCCCCACTGAGTGCATTGACTGCGCTCAGGGGAAGATGCACCGGT